>CM073572.1:193872006-194009506 GCA_037074715.1 Magnolia kwangsiensis
CAACCGTACACGTGGCATACGTTCACACCCATCTAGAACGTGGGCCCCATTGTGGATGTAATATAGCCCGAGAATTATATTATTAGACGATCTTACCTGTTTGATTTCTCATGGTCGCCGATTGAATGGTTGTGATTGTTTATTAATCAGTGTGATTTTGGGGCGAAGATCCATCCACAAGGGTTATCACAATTTGGTCGGTGTAGATTGGGGTGCATGTATGCCACGTGTACGGCGGATGGGTTGTATGAACCCTTTCTTTTTCTTTTTTCTCGTGACTTTATGTGCTGTTGAATGATGGCTGTGGATGAGGAAATGCTGAGCAATGGATGAAGTGAAAGAGGATTAAAAGGAGGCTAGAAAGAGCCTTTCAAGAAGAGAATGACATGTTTGGCTGTGGCATTTTCTGAAATTTCAATCCAACGTTATGACATGTAATTGAAGAAACCGTGCTCTCGCAGGCATAGAAGGTGTGCCGACCGTTAAATGATCACCTACGAATGAGATCCAACCCGTCCATCCGGCAGGCTGCATCATGTTCGCCTTTGAACTCAAGAAATAAGCCACTCCAAAACTCAAATAAACCACAACATAGGAAACAACTAGGACAGGGATTCCCACTATTAGATGTGTGGGGGCCCACCATATTGTTTATATGCCATCCATTAAATTCAACTTTCTTTCCCGACCAGGATCAGGGATCCCAAAAGAATTTGCAATTTCAAAACTCAGATCCATGTGAATTTAGAGGTTCAAGGCATGATTTTACAAGGGTTTTGGGTCGGTTGGATTTTTGGGATTTATACCGTAGGATGAAATATCAATTGGGTCAATGCATTTATTGAGCTTAATCAGTCTAGCTTTGTGTAAAAATTCAATTCAATCAATATCATTTTCAACCATTGCTCTAATAGCCACCGACAGAGATATGAGAACGTCTAAATAGGTGTAACTTACGTAAGCATGCCATCTACACCAGGGCCAAGTGAATGGATGGACCTGATTCATTAGAAATTAACGTCACTAAGACTAAAGAATACGATGGCTCTACAATATTCTGATTCCTCTTATGTATCTTCCCTTGCGAGATATATATATATATATATATATATATATATATATATATATATATATATATATATATATATATATATATGGAAAAGGTACTATACGTTCGACCGTATTATACCTTTCATAAGGTCGAGTGCTGGCAGCACGTTATTCGTCGATTGGTGACGAAATTTTATAGGGAACTAAATAAATAAAATTGCAAGAAATTTATGTGCGGGCCTTTTGTTGTTGGAAGAGCATGTGCTACAATTCTGGGGGGTGGGGAGGACACTATGATGTTTGTGATAAATCCAACCCGTCCATCCATTTTTCAAAATCAGCTTACGACATGTGACCAAAAAATGAGCAGGATCCAGAAATTAAATGGGACACGTGAAAGGAAACAAGGGGGTTTAATTACCATCGTTGAAACATTCATATGGCTACAAAAGTTTTGTATTGGTTTATGTTCATGGTGTTTTCATTTTATATTAGTGAAAATGACCTTATAAATGGTTTGGATGGAATATAAACACCAAAGTGAAGCCTAGGAAGGTTTCAACTGTAAGCATTCTTTTCTGTCGTGTTTCATCTCGTATGGCTTATTTGAATTTTGGATCCTCCTCATTTTCGGTATAATGTCCTAAAATGATATCTAAAAACGAATGGACGGGTTGGATTTCACACAAAGATTACAGTGGGCCCCACGCAGATTCCCTTGGTGGAGGCTTTGGTAGGAAATCTGCTTCCTTGGGTTGGTGGGTTGGTTTACTCCTCCGCCATCGGATGGCGTGTGGTCGGCGCTATATGGGGCCTCGTCATGTTGTATGTGTTTCATCTATGCCATTTATATGTTTTTGTAGATCATCTTTGAGTAATGAGACAAAAAATGGGGTATATTCTAATCTCAAGTGGACCACATTACAGGAAACAGTGTTGAATAGGTGTTGACCATTACATTTTTTGGGGGGCCATAAAAGTTTTGGATCAAGTTGATCTTTGATTTTTTCCTTCACATGGGTTCGCAGTTTGGATGTCAAATAAACAGTACAATGGACCTTAGGATGATTTTAAACATGAGCATTACTCTCCATATTTTTTTCTGTGGTGGGGTCCACTAGAGCTTTTGATCTACCTCATTCTTTGGATAATGCCATAATATGATCTCTCAAAGTGGATGAACAGTGTGGATATAATACATACATCATGCTGCGACCCACAGAACTTGGTGAAGTGACTTCAGCTATATTACAGAGGGTTTGGCCTGCGGACACGAATTAGCTGGGGACGGGTTGAGTAGCGAAACTCGCTGCAGCAGTCACGTCACCGAATTTTGTGGGCTCACCACAATATGTGTTGTACCACGCCGTGCATCCATTTGGAAAGATCATTCTAGGGCATGATCTAGAGAATGAGTAAGATCAAAAGCTCGAGTGGACCCACCATAGAAAACAATGGGGATAGGGACGACCACCGTTGAAACCTTCCTAAGGTCCATCATGATGTTTATTTGAGATCCAATCTGTTCATGTGTTAACGCATGCATGAAATATGGAAAGTTCAAATATTAGCTTGATCTAAAACTTTTGTATTGCTTAGAAGTTTTTAACGGTGGGCGTCACTCTCTCCACTATTATCTGTGGTGGTCCACTTAAGTTTTTGATCTGACTCATTCTCTGGATCATGTCATAATATGATCTCTTCAAATGGATGGACAGAGTGGATACATAATATACATCATGATGAGACCCACAAAACTTGGTTACATAACTTCAGTAGCAAGTCCCGCTACTCGACCTATCAGTAGCTAATTTGCATCCGTTTTCTACAAAATTTCTTGCAGTTTTATTTACTTAGTTTCCTAATAAAATTTCCTCACCCGCAGATCAATAACGTGATGCCACCACTTGACCTTATGAAAGGTATAATACAGTCGAGCGTATAATACCTTTTCCCATATATATATATATATATATATATATATATATATATATATATAGAGAGAGAGAGAGAGAGAGAGAGAGAGAGAGAGGTACTATGTGCTCAACCTCACGATAAGCTCCCGTGAGGTTGAGCTGTGTGGGCCCCACCGTGAGGCATGCCGACCATCAACACCATGCATTTGATGGCTCCCCTTTAAATTATGGGATATTTCGAAAATAAACCGTATACGGAACTCAGGTGGGGCATACCATCTAAAATAATGTGAAACATCGTTAAAACATATAAAAGCACTTGGTGGGGCCCACTTGCATTTTGAATGCTGTTGAAACTTGATTTGAACCCTCATACAAGTGGGACACACATAATGGATGGGGCTGGATTTGCAAAGCACATCTTTTATGGGCCCCAAAAATGATTATGAATGTTTTAATGGTACACGGCCCCTCTCCACTTCTGTATGTGGTGTGGCCCACAAAAGTCACGGATTGACTTGATTTTTGAGACCTAGTCCCATGATGGAATGGTGCATCTGACTGATGGGGTAGATATTTGAAACGCATAACGGTGGGGGCCCACACAGCTCAACCTCATGGGACCGACTCTTGAAGTCGAGCTCATAGTACCTTTTCCCTATATATATATATATATATATATATATATATATATATATATATATATATATATTTGCAACCGACAGAAAAGAAAAGAAAAGAAAAGCCATAATAAAAACAAAAAGTTCTTGGATGGGGCCTACAGGATAGTGAGGCCACGGCAGGATGACTTTTCTGTTTACTATATTTATAAACGGTTGATTGTGTGAAAGCTACTTTGCTGTTGGTAATTGACTAAAATAAGGAGAAAATAGAAGGAACTGTACATATTATATATTAGACATGCACATGCAGAGCACATTAAAAGAGGAAGGGGACCTGGACCACCAAAGTATGGTATCCAAGCTATGGCTTGGTCTGGCTGTATGGCTGTCCAAAGTATGGTATCCAAGCTATGGCTTGGTCTGGCTCTATGGCTGAGTGGTACATAGACTCTGTATTAACGCTGAGATCGTAGGATTGACTGCTCATGTGATGGTTGGATCTGACTCCATGGCCCACGTGATGCAACACCCTTTTAAATTTCATGTCCTGAATTCAGTTAGCGTAATAAATGGATGGTGCCCACATGCATCACAGTGGGCCCACAAATATTTAGCAGCATCCTCCGTTTTAACATTGAGGAAAGTAAGAATCAAATCAATTCTAAAAAATGACGCTGTAATTACCTATGTACAGTGAAATTACATTTGCTTTAGGAAATCAAACAGACGTAAGAAACTGAGGTGAATAGGTTTGAAAGAGGTATTTAGATGCAGTAGGAAGTACAGTTGGTCATCTTGGTATTACATGATCCTCCACCCAATGACATGCATCTTCTAATTGCCAAATAGAAAGTATGATTCACTGATCCAAGCCACTCATCTCCTGGGCCCACCATTGGGTAGATCATTCATCCAAGTTTCTTTCCACCAAAATTTGCAACTTGGTTAATTGAATGTAGGCCATCGAAGTATTTTTATTCTTAACCGTCCGTTTGGGCCAATTGTTGGAAGGTTCAGATTGTCGTATGCATAAACAATATTTTGAGATCTGGTCTAAAGAATCAATGGTCCCTTATATTGAAACATGGACCCCACTTATACAAATGAAAACTCGAGTAGAACCTGCATATAATTTCTCAATTAAGGGAAAGGGGCCCACATAGGTTGGTTGAGGATCATATAATCCTCCTTGCTGTCATTGTCTTTTTGCGTGAGAGTGAGTGCATGGAAGGTAGGAAGGTAGGAAGGGACAGCAGATTCGATGGCCTGCCTTCAAATCATTTTCCCTTTAAAAATGTAACAGGTGCAAATTTTTTACTTTTGGTATTAAAATACTACATAATATAGAGTTTTTGTATTGGTATATTCTCTAAAGTAGACAAAATGGGTGAATCTATCAAATGAATGGATGTAGCTTACATCAATTTCGTTTCTGAGAAGAGAATCCTGCAAAGGTTTTATCTTTTGGAGGTATAGCTGGCTCTAGATGTACCCTTCCATATGCACCTCCTGTACACACGTGCCAGGACTTGTTAACCTGGCACGTGTAGGGCATTGATGATTCCGATCTATCCACAGCTGGGTCACAGTCTAGATCATCTCACAATGGTGGGTGGCCCACACATGGATTAAAAAGATGGATGGTGTAAAGGGCTACTATGCAAAGATCCAAAGGATGATCCAATCCATCCTTGATTTGGCTTTTACATCCATCCTTTACAAGCCATGGAGGGATTGTTTCAGTTGCCTAATAAAAACGATTCTTTAGGATCATAAGCATTCGATAATGGGTCCTAGCAAATAGATGGATCAGATTGCTGGTTGGACCTATTTTTGTGTAAATGATCTAGACCGTCCTTGTCGAAGACCAGTGATAAGTAACTAATATTTTGTCAGATCAGTGTGATGATTGTACGATAACCCATGAAATGTGCTGGACGTAATGAACGGTCTAGATCAATGGATTGGACTAAGTGTCCCAATGCAATGGCAAGGGAGAGATCTTGACCATTGAGATGAAGCCTGGGCTGATCATTAGCAAAATATGGAAAACAAGGGCCAGCTTGGATATGTGGACAGCCAACGACCGAACGCCAAAATATGTGGAAAACAAGGGCCAGCTTGGATATGGACCTGGCCAAATTAAGTCAATCAATTAATCTCGCCAAATAATATCAGGGTTCTTACTCTTGCCTGAGTGGTAGACTCCCGGGAGTTTCAACTCTCGGTCAAGGGTTCGAGTGCCCATAGGTGGTGAAATTCCACACACGGTAAATGTGTGGGGGTGTGTGTGCGTGTTTAAAAAAAAAAAAACAAGTCAATCAATCCTGGTACCAGGATGTGTACATAGAATCCAAACCGCGCATCTGGACCTCCTTCTCATGTTCACTGTACACCGATAAAACCATCCGGATAAAAAGCTCATGTGGGCCACACCACAGGGAACACTGTATAATTAGGCCAAGAAACCTATTTATTCACTTGTGGTGGACAACCTAAGCTTTGGAATGGCTTGATTTTCGGTTTCTTCCTCCATCATGATAGTGCACACTTGATTTCTGGATTGGATGTTGGAGACAACAGTGGTTTCCAACATTCCATATGGAAGTTGCTAAGTTGGCACAACCATCCTCAATGCCGTACGTAGTTGCCTTTTATGTGGCCCACCTGAAATATGGTTTCAGACTAGAATTTTAAGATATATATCTAAGGCAGTGGCACATCTAACAGACGGCTTGGATGACACTAACACATCATGGACCCCACAGAACTGGAACATATGCGATCATTCCCTATGCATGGAAGCTGGACACGCCTTGCAACTTGGGCATTGGCAAAGCCCAATTGTCAAAGACCCACAACAAGGCCCAACTTCAGCCCGTGGTGCAGCCCAACTTGTCCACGGGCCTGTTTGATTTTTGAGAGCTTGTGTAATTACCCCTGTAAATGGGTAATAATTACCATTTTACCCGTTTGGATATCAAGTGAGTTTATGCCTTGAAAACCGGTTCAAAAGAATTAATTTAAATTTTTGGATGCCAGGGTGATGTGTATTATATATCCATTCCGTCCATCCGTTTTACCACAATATTTTGAGGCATGATCCGAAAAACGAGGCATATCCAACACTTAAGTAGCCCACACCAAAAGAAACAGTGGCCCAAGAGGTTTTTAACGAAAAGTGTTGGATTTCCTTTTTCCCATGGCGTGGTCCAAGATCACGTTTGGGCCCCACATCAGGCACCGATCTAACGTATGTCATTGGTTTGTTTTTCTGATATGGGCCATCCACAATAGGCCCAGCACATGTATGGTCCAGATTCACATTCCCCCGCCACATTTATGCACTCATAGATGGCCCAGCCCGATCAACGATTCAATTTCTAGCTATCTCATGGGTAGGCTCTGTGCTTACCTGACCGTTGATCTGATGTCGGATGATTCCGCCCAATGGGCGAAAGAGCTTCAACCCAAGCCTTACCCAATAGTAATCGGGTTTGAACTAGGGAGCTCATACAAAGTGAGGGTCCATTGTGGATAGAATGCCTTCCAATGGTCCAGATTTAATGTGTGAAATCAAGTGGTTGAGATCTTCTTCCTCAAAAATCAGTCAATTTCACTCCTCAGGTGGGCTACAGTATATAAATCAAACTATGAGTCCATCTGTTTTATATCATGTGGCCCATCTAAGGTGTAAAATGCTCTCATTTTCAGGTCAGACCTTCCACACGTTTTCCATAATGCCACATGGAGGTTTTCTAATTCTATGTGCACGTGGGAGCCGTACAAATACACATGCGACATATTGGTGAGATCTGAACTACAGTACTGTTTAAATATAGTGGCATAAAAATCAGGCGATTTAACGTGTCAGGTGGGCCACACTGCTAGAGCATATCAAAACAAATGAATGGCTAGAAAAGAGATTTGGCGACCAATTTAGTTTGTGGCCCACCTCAAATTGTATGATTTTTAAAGCAGAAGATGCAAGCATTGTTTCCAAGCTTATGGAAAGCTAAAAGGGATTTACACTAGTGTGGAATTAGCAAACCTGAGGTAATATACATTTCCAAAATCAAGAAGGTTTAATAGCATTGTCTTTGATCATTTATCTATAATCCAACATCCATCTCATCCGTATGGGAGATTTATAGCCACTCGATTCTATTTTATTATATTATAGATAATATGAAGATGGCCTCTACCAACGTACTCTCTCTCTCTCTCTCTCTCTCTCTCTCACACACACACACACACACACACACACACACACACACACAAGAACACACGATCTCTCTCTCTCTCACAAGAACACACATACTCTCTCTCTCTCTCTCAAACACACACAAGAACACGCATACTCTCTCTCCTCAAACACACACACACACACACAAACACACACACACACACTCTCTCTCTCTCTCTCTCTCTCTCTCTCTCTCTCTCTCTCTCTCTCTCTCTTTCTCTCTCAAACACACACAGAAAAAAGAACACTCTCTCTCTCTCTCTCTCTCTCTCTCTCACACACACACACACACACTCTGTCTCTCTCTCTCTCTCTCTCTCTCACACACACACACACACACACACACACACACACACACACACACACACACACACACACACACACACTCTGTCTCTCTCTCTCTCTCTCTCTCACACACACACACACACACACACACACACACACACACACACACACACACACACACAAGAACACACTCTCTCTCTCCCTCCAACACACACACACACAAGAACTCTCTCTATATATCGGTGCCATTTCTCCCATCGTCGCCAAACAGTCACGTTCCTTCGTTCCTCACTGCAAAGAGATGGACAAAATAAATCTCTCAAAAATCATTGCCACTTTCACATCAAATCCAGAAATGTTTACCTGCAACCATCATACAACCAGTCTCACGTGCGTATGACATCCAACACATGCACAAGGTAGCTCCCATGGCCATCGAATCAGTCCAGGTTCACTTACTTGGTTGAAATTCTACTCATTTTTCCTCCATGTGCTTTTCACAGTGTGGCCCACCTTTTGCACGGTTAGGATGTTTTCCACAAATGACACGTTCGCACAGGCTACACACATTTTGCACCACTTCCTACATGGTACTGACCCATCAACGCTACATGCACGTCAATCCGGATCGTCCATATCCTGGCCTCACCGTCGTCTAAATAGTGAGCTGATTGGGTGATCTCAACCGTCCAATATCAATCATTTTCTCGCCACCAATCGGATGGTTAGGATCATCCGATAATTACAACTTTTGGGATATATTACATTAACAATGGGGCCTGGACTTGGACGGTCTGGATGGACATACACGTAGATTCAATAGAGAAAAAGGTGTTGAAATGTCCAAACCAAATGGACGGTTTAGATACTCCAGCAACCGCTGAAATTTTCACGTGACTGAAAAGCTAGACGTTATGGAATTTTCACATTTTCCGCATGTTGTGGCTGGTGGAATTTCATCCGTTGGAATGGGAATAAATGTAGCTAGTGGAGTGAGGATGTTGTAGTCATTTCATAGTTAGAACAAAAGCCTATAAAAAGGCCGTTGTATATCCGATTGTAGAATCAGTGCAGCAAGTGAAATGCAAGTGAAATTACTTTTATACCTTTGTGGTGTGTAGGGTTCCAAGGCTTTGTAAAACCAACAAACTGGTATAGTTGCAAGATGATCTCGTGGGACTAGGTATAGTTTGAAGGTTCAAATCGTGTGATCAAGGTCTTGCCACTGCTATATCAAGAAAAAGGCATTGTTGATTCATGGTGTGAAGAAGTAATGGCGTCCTCGATCCAGCCGCATATTCCAAAGTTATCTAAGGATAACTATGAAAATTGATGCATCCAAATGAAGACTTTGTTCGGATCTCAGGATCTATGGGATATCATTAGTGATGAGTATGTAGAACCCACAACGGAGCAAGAAGGCTCCTATTTTTCCGAACAAAAGACGGCTCTCAAAGATTAAAGGAAAAAGGACAAGAAGGCTTTATTTTTTATATATCAAGGGTTGGATGACTCCACCTTTGAATGAATTATCGAAGCTAAAACATGCAAGCAAGCATGAGAGAGTCTCAGCACCATATTCAAGGGTGTTGATCGTGTCAGGAGGGTTTGACTCCAAACCCTTAGAGCCGAGTTTGAAGCTGCACATATGAAAGAAGGTGAGTCCATTTCAGACTACTTTTCAAAATTGTTAGTGATAGTTAACAATTTAAAAAGAAATGGCGAAAAGTTTGAAAATATTTGAGTAGTAGAAAAAATACTCCGATCTCTCACAACCAAATACGAACATGTGGTTGTGGCCCTTGAAGAATCAAAGGACTTAGAAAACTTGTTCGTCGAAGAGTTGATGGGATCGTTGCAAGTGTATGAGCAACGAATGTAGAAAAATAACGCATCGACGTTGGAACATGCCTTAGAGTCTAAGCTGACTCTAAATGACCAAAGTAGTGGTCATACAAATCGTGGAGGTTGCGGCACCAACACTAATGCAAGAGGAAGAGCGCATGGATATCATTTGAACCATCCAAAGAATCAACAGAAATTTATCAATTTTCGTGGAAGAGGAAATGGTAGAGGCCGATCCGTACGCGGTCGCGGAAATATGAGACATATTCAGTGCCGAAATTGCAACAAATTCGGCCATTATGCCTCGGATTGTTGGAGCAAGCCAGTAGATCACGATGAACGATCCAACTATGCTGAAGCATCGAGTCATGATCAGGAAGACTCCACAATACTCCTTGCACACGAGAAAGGATGTGATCGACCAGATGTATGGTATCTCGACACAGGTGCGAGCAATCACATGTGCGGAAACAAAAGCTTAATTGAAGAACTCATAAAAGGAGTTCATAGTGATGTGACATTCGGCGACTCGTCAAAGACATCGGTGAAAGGTAAAGGCAAAATCAAAATCTTTTAGAAGAATGGTGTTCTAAACTACATCTCTAATGTGTACTACGTGCTCAACATGAAAAGTAATATACTGAGTCTCGGACAACTCCTCAAAAAAGGGTATGTTATACACATGAAAAATTCTTCTCTTTTCATAAGAGATATGCATGGACATTTGATTACGAAAGTCCAGATGACGAAGAATTGTATGTTTCCACTCCATATAAACACAATGCTTGAGAAATATTTTTATGAAAAAGCAAAGAATGATTCTTGGACATGACATATTCGCTTTGACCATCTAAATTTCAATGGCCTGAAACTTTTGTCGTCATCAAGCATGGTGCATGGTTTGCCTACCATTAAAGCTCCAGAACAAGTGTGTGAGGCCTGCACACTTGGGAAACAACAAAGGAACTCCTTTCCAAGTGGAGTATCACGAAGAAGAACCATTGCAGTTGGTTCACACTGACATCTTTGGACCATTGGAGCCAATCTCTCTTAGAGGTAATAAATACTTTATTACCGTCATTGACGATTTCAGTAGAAAATTGTGGGTGTATGTAATCAAAGAAAAGTCCGCTGCTTTTACTTTTTTTAAAAATTTTAAGGCCCTTGTTGAAAAAAAAAGTGGGCTTAAAATCAAAACCCTTAGATCTGATAGAGGTGGAGAGTACACCTCAAATGCCTTTCGAGAGTACTGCAGGGATCAAGGAATCAAGCAACAACACACTGCAGCTTATACGCCACAGCAGAATAGAATTGCAGAACAGAAAAACCGTACCATTCTCAACATGACAAGGACCATGCTGAAGGAGAAAAGTCTACCGAAGAAATTCTGGGCAGAGGCAGTTGCATGTACTGCTTATTTGCTCATGGTGATATGCTTATAGCATGTCTGTATGTTGATGATTTGTTGTTTACAGGAAACAGTCGACCGATGTTTGATGAATTCAAGAAGGCCATGTTTAAGGACTTCGAAATGACCGACGGAGGTCTGATGTCATTTTTTCTAGGCATTGAAGTGAAGCAACAACATGGTGGCATCTATATATCTTAGAAAAAGTATGCCAAAGAATTGCTTGAAAAGTTCAAGATGACAGACTGTAATGCTGTGAACACGCATGTAGTAACGGGCCTGAAGCTGACAAAAGAAGAAGAAGGAAGAAGCGTGGACTCGACTCCATTCAAGAGTCTGATTAGAAGCCTAAGGTACCTCACAATCACAAGGCCAAATATCGTCTAAAGTGTTGGACTTTTAAGCAGGTACATGGAAGCGCCAAAAGAATCACACTGGCTAGCTGGAAAAAGAATCCTCAGGTATGTCAAAGGAACAATGGAATTTGGTCTTTTCTATCCATACGATGATGAAGCAATGCTGTATGGATACTCAGACAGTGAATGAGGAGGTGACCAAGATGAAAGAAAGAGTATTACTGGTTATGTATTCTATCTTAGATCGACTGCTTTCACATGGAACTCAAAGAAGCAAAGTGTGGTCGCTTTGTCCTCATGTAAAGCAAAGTACGTGGCAGTATCATCCACGGTCTGTGAGGCGATTTGGTTGAGAAACCTGTTAAAGGAGTTGAAGCATCTGCAGGAAGAATCCACAGTCATATATGTGGATAATAAGTCGACAATCGAACTCTCCAAAAATCCGGTGTGGCATGGAAGGAGCAAGCACATCGATACTCGATACCATTTTCTCAGAGATCAAGTGAAGCAGAAAGTGGTGAAATTGGAGTACTATCACACCACTGAACAGGTCACAGACATATTCACCAAGGCATTATTAATTGATACATTTAAACAACTAAGGTCAATGCTTGAAATGAAACCGATTTTGGTTCGAAGGGGAGTGTTGAAATGTCCAAACCAAATGGACGGTTTAGATACTCCAGCAACCACTGAAATTTCCACGTGACTGGAAAGCTAGACGTTATGGAATTTTCATATTTTCCATATGTTGCGGCTGGTGGAATTTCATCCGTTAGAATTGGAATAAATGTAGTTAATGGAGTGAGGATATTATACTCATTTCATAGTTGGAGCAAAAGCCTATAAAAAGCCCGTTGTATATCCGATTGTAGAATCAGTGCAGCAAGTGAAATGCAGGTAAAATTATTTTTATATCTTTGTGGTGTGTACGGTTCTGAGGCTTGTAAAGCCAACAAAAGGGCGGTCGAGATCACCTGGGAAGGCTCGTAGAGGCCTTGGGTCGAGGACATGTGATGCTGCATCATGAACGGCTGAGGGACTTCTTGTTGCCGGCTCATGAATTCCTGAAAATAATTACGCTGCTGCTATTAGCTTGTTTGAGATTTCTACGGTAGGCGGTGTATAATACAGTACGCATTACACCTGAGAAAAGCTCCACCCTCTCCGCTTACTATTAAGTTACAGTGCACCCAATTGCTCTGGTACACTTCCACAGTCCGATCCATTGATCCAGACCGTACGTTCCTTAGGTCCAACTAACATTCATGAGCTACCATATAAATATCACACTAATCTGACAAACATTAGCCATTTGATCAATGGCCTTTAATATGGACGGTCAAGATTGTTTATAGAAAATAGGTCCAATCAACAATTTTATCCATCTATTTGCTGGATCCCATCATAGATTAGCTAATAGCCTAAAGAATCACTTTTGTGAGCGGCAATCATAGCCATCCCATCCGTGGCTTGAAAAAAGGATGGCTATAAGAAAAAAATGCCAAATCAGTGATGGATCGGATCATCTTATCATGAGATTTTTGCATGGTAGTCTGTAAAATGCGTAATGGACTAATTAAAAGAAGGTTCAAAGGGATCAATTGGACCGTCCAAGTGTAAGATGCAACTAAGTGCACTACAACGTATAGTGCTCCGAGAGCAATGTAGCATTTCTCGTATACTACTACTGGGAGTTTTACTATAAAATTCCTCATAAATCTAATTTTACCAAATAATGCTCCTAGGATTAGAAATTACTGAGAGGATATTATAAAAATGCTAGCATCTAATTTTTCTTTTTAAAAAGTAGTGTGGGCCCACATGGTATGTGTATAACATCTAACCCTTCCAACATATGTCACATACATGGTGAAAACAGGATGAAAAATATCAGCCTGAGCTGATCATCAGATGGGCTACACTTGAATTGAGATATTTCAAACACTGTATATTATTTTTTATGGATTGGCCCATCTTATGATTGGATTCATCATTTTTTTTGGTTAATCTAGTAATAATGTTGATGTGCATCTCTTAGATGGGATAAATGTCAGACACATACGGTGTGGGTTCCACAATTCTCATTTCTCCACTTTGTTTTTAAAAAATAAAATAAAATAAAGAAGAGCAGTAATGTAATTTATATACATCCGTGAATTTCAATTTCGCAGGGCACTGTTTGGTAAATTCTAAATCCTAAAAGAATTTTGAGGTAAAAATCCCTATACTGTTCACTTTTATCTTTGAAGGATGATATTGTTTACAGAACTTCGCTGAAGCCTACATTCAGCAGACATGGGAGCCCAGCTATATGCCAAATATGTGTGAGATTCAAGCCGTCCTTCATATGGGCCCCACTATGCAGATGCCTGTGACCAAAAAACCAGGCCTGTAGACAGATCAACTCAGCTACTGAATGTTATCCAAGCTTTGAAAACCTGTCATTTTTATTCTAACAATGTGGCCCATTTGATGAGTGGACTGGCTTGATTCTTCACAGGGGCATCTACATAGCGCGACCCACTTGATGAATGGCTCAGATCTCCAATTTTCCTAGCCTTTAATGCATGATTAAAGCATGAATGTACAGTACAATCCAATGGTTATCATTCCCTTAGTTTTTTAGAATAATACAAAACCTCCGATCTATAGTTAAAGAACCCGAAAACTGGCTCGACTCGATGTCCAATCAGTTGAGTCGACTTGAAGACTCGACCGAGTTTCGAGTCAACTCACTGATTTCCAGAACTCTTCTCTAATTCATAAGTGTAAGGCACTCACTTCATGAACACTTCGGTTGAAGGTGGTTGATTGCATCAAAGGGAAATGCATTCCATTGCAAGGAAAAGCTTCATTGCTTGCCCAATTCCCTCCAGATTCTTCCTCCTCCTAGTAAAATCCATTCATTTCTTATTAGTAAAATGCTTTTTAATCTTTTTCATGGACAATAAAACCCTAGAAGAACTTTGATACTCTAATAGAGTGTGATGAATGATATGCAGGTGCTTAGAAATTACTTAGAATTTGCATGTGGCATACAAGTAACTCAAATTAAGGTTCCACAGTTTGGTAAATTTAATTTGATTTAATGCATGACACATGTACAATTTTTGAGTGCCTGCATATCAGCCGTCACACTCTGCCAGAGTATCAAATGACTCCCAATATGAATATTTAAGTATTTGACAAAACAGTTGTCCACTAATATTAATTTCAATATTGAAATGTAAATTAAATTAATTTGAATTAATTATGACATATGTACAAATTTCTGAGTGCCTGCATATTAAGTGTCATATATAATCTGCAAAGCTACCAACACGAAATCATTGTTTGGTAATATTAATTTCAATGGAAATCTAAATTGGATTTTCTGTGACATATCTAAATTCAACCAAACAAGGCACTGAGAAATTCTATTTGGGAAAGATCCAAACTCTTTCATATCAGCAAAGAAAAGATTCAACATCATTTGAGGATTCTTATTCTAGTTAATTCTTCCTTAGGTATGAAATGCATGTATTTTGTGAGTTGGAGTCTACCCTTAGGCTGCTAATTGAAGTTAGTTTGAGTTTAACGTCTATTTACCTGTCTTCCTGTCTATCTATATCTATATCTGTATATCTATGCATGGTTTCTTGTCTACCCAAATGATCATCCATATATATATATATATAATGTAGAGCAAGGAGCTAGACAACCTCATAGATGATCGGATCAAAAGAAATCAAGTCTGAAAGTTATAACAAAGCGATTGGTTATCTTTTTGCATGTATAATATGTCATTGGAAAGGTTCATTTACTATCAAACGATTTTGCAAAATTTCATTGCTTTAGGGGTTAATTTGAGTTTTAAGTCAAAACTACTTATTTTAGTTATCATTCAAAAAGGATTTAAAGTTTGTTTGCGATCGAAAGTTCTTATTTAGTTACCTAAGGCTTGTTTATGAGTTTAGATAAAATTAGGCATCTTTTATTATTTTTAGTAATTTTTATAATTTCAAGTTCTTTTCTCTAATTTGAATCGGAATAGGAATGGAGGGACTCTCCTACCATTCAATAGTATCAATTTATCTTCATTTTAGAGATTTTCTCTCCTTTTGAATTCATGGATTGTCAACTAAAAGGAGACAGGATCTTCTTCCTTTCATCCACGCAAACAATACACTAGTATTTATTTATGTATATCTTTTTGTCTCACTCTCTCTCTCACTCTCTTTTTTTTTTTTTTTCTAGGATGGTTTCTCTACAAGGTTGTGTGTGGGGGCCATTGTTATGTGTGTATGTTGTCAAACATGTCTAATGAGATTTCCCTGTCGTTAAAAGTTGGACAGCGCAGAAAACGGAGCACATTCAACCATAATTTGGGCACCACATAAATTTCAAAGTTTTGGGGGTGGTTGTCCATCCATCCAAAGTTTTAGGGCCTGTTTGGGTCGTAAGTTGCTTACAAAAAGTAACTAATCTTAGTTTCTACTTATTAAAAACATGACTATGTTTGGTAAACAACCTTCTTATAAGCTTCTCTTCTCTTTGGTCTCTCATATGCCTCTCCTCAGCAACTTATGAAAAGTAGAAAAGCTAAAAAATATTAACTGAAATAATTATGGACTTTTAAGTAAAAAAGTTACTTATAACTAATCATAAACCAAACTTATCCGAAATAAGTTACTATCTACTGCTGCAAGTAGAAAAAGTAACTTATTTGGTGGTATCCAAATGTTCCCTTAGTAATTGGAAATGCCTAATTTTTGGAGCATCCAATCATTATGGTAGGACTAACTTAATACAGGGGTTAGTTGTTACACATACAACATTGCGGGCCCCACATAGGCAATACTAGTGCATAAGTAGGTGAATAACTTTTCAAATTAATCCTATCTTGTAGAGTATATATTGTTTGTCAGGTGGAAATTTCTTACGGATTTGTATCATAATTAAAAGACTTGAAAACCCAACTCATTCATGTCTAGTCACATCGAATTGACTCAAAGATTTCAGATGACTCTTTACTTGATATATAATAATTAGATTAATATTACTTATAAATATTTTAAATAGTCATTTGCAGGAAAAATATAAATGAAGAAGATGTAAAGGTATAGTGCATATTTTTCCGGTTAGATCAGATGATCACTTTGCAAAACATCTTGGTTCAAAAATGCCTCCCTAGCGAGTCACTCACTTCATGGAGACTCAACTCAAAATCTCATCAAGTTGAGTTGACACAGCCAAGTTTTGAGTCGAGTCACCAAGTTTTAGAATCATGATGTGTACGGTTTTTAATAATTATGGATTGAATTGTTGAGAAAATCTCTTATTTATTGTTTTTGTTTTCTATGGTTAGACATGTTCATCCAACTAGGGTATTAATAGCTTTGATGGTTTTTTCAATTGGTATCAGATTATAGCAGGAAATACTTTACTAACATACCTTCTCATCATCCATTGGAACGACATCGATCAAGAAATCTAAAACCTCGGTTTGGGTTATAGCATGTGCAATGTCGCTCCTCTGCAGAGTGCGACGCTTTTTCTCTTCTGTTTGCAACCATGACCTCAGTGTGAGCTCCAGGATGAAAAGCTCACATGCTTTTGAAAATAAGACAGGCGCATCGGCGCTTATCATCTGTTGAACATGGCAATATATGAGTTGAAAGTATGACACCAACATCGGATTAATAGCCTAATTATCGAAGCAACTATACTGGACATTCAAGCCATGCATTAGGTGGGTCACACTTCCCAAA
Source organism: Magnolia kwangsiensis (assembly GCA_037074715.1). Lineage (NCBI taxonomy): Eukaryota > Viridiplantae > Streptophyta > Magnoliopsida > Magnoliales > Magnoliaceae > Magnolia > Magnolia kwangsiensis. Next base: position 193,889,489 of record CM073572.1, read on the forward strand.
TTACCTTGCTTAAAAAATAGGTGGGTGGACTCATCATCTGGGCCACACAAGTTTATAGACCCATGGACCATTTAAATTATAATTGCCAATGGTTCACATTCAATGTACACATGTAGCCCACCTAATGGTTTTGCTAGGTCATCTACATGATAGGCCTATCTCACATTACAACAAGGATATGAATTGGATACACTAACCTTCACATCTTCATCTGACTTCATGATCCTCTTGATCCTTGCAAGTGGAAGCTGATGCTGCTTAAACTCTACAAAGTAATACATGGATTTTCAATTTAAATAACCCTATACTATGGAAGATAGTTAAGTGTCTAAATATTTCAAATGATTGTTACCTTGGAAGATTTCATTAATTTCATATCATAAGACTTTGTTAATTTCATGGTATCTAAAATAAAAGGATGATAAATGGGTTACCACACAGGCAAATGTTCAACAAATCCCACGGCTCATATCACAATGAAATCTTATCTCAGTAAGATATAGGGCTACAGAGCTTGGATTTTTTGCAAGTTTGATAAAACAGGTGTTGTAGAGGATTTTGGAAGGATAGGCTTCCAGAAAAACAGGTCGTATCCTCTTCAGATGGGGATATTAGACAATGGATGTGGATGGTGCCCACCAATGTGTATGTGGCATCGAAACCATCTAGAATTTTCCCCTAACAATGAAATTGTGATGCTCGGAAAATCTGACCAATCCATGCTGGCCACCCTTTGAGGTTAGAGAATTTTGAGTGGCCATCCATTTTTTTGGGCATGGCCCACTTGAAGATTGCGAAGGCCTGAAGTTTCGGAAATACCATCATCATAATTGTGTTACTCATTTGATGATTGGATTGGACCATATAAAAACAATACAGTGGACCACACCATAGACAATAATGGACAACCACCCAATAACCTCCTATTCATGTAGTGGCCCACAAGATGATTGGACCAGCCTGATTTTTAGTCATCATGATATCACGGTGGAGTAATCATTGTCAACAGGTTGGATTCCATGAAAACATGATGGTGCCTCCCACGTGCAAGAGTCCTAAAATGAGGGTCCCACCTATACATAAGCGTGTATGATATTAATGCAGGGGCATTTTCACACCGGGCTTAAATGAGGTAGCTTATGAGATGTACGGACACAATTGGAGCAGGCGGCCCATGTGAGGTGGTACCCATGTAATGTAGGGCTCACGAGGAGGGTTCGACCGAGGTTCTAGCCCATGAGATGTGGGGCCTAAACTATGAGATAAATGGATTGATTCACCATGCTCTATCAGTTTGAACTTTTAGAGCAAATGACTAATTATCCTGCATCACCAGAGGTGATTATTGCAGGTGCATTTTCACACCCGATCTCAAACAGGGTAGCCTTCTCAGAAAAGAAAATAGACAAGGGAACTTTGGCCATTCAGTGGCGAAAAAATAGTGAACAATTACATCAAAGCAAACTGTCCAAATTATAAGTATCAGTCTAGATGGGTCATGTGTCCACCAACTAGAGTTTAGGATTGTTCAACTAATTTGATTTTTAAATTTATTTAGTGTAGTAGGTTCCGTAATTTAGTCAGTTTAATTTGAGTTAATATTTTCCAAATTTGCAATTTCTAAATGCCTGAGTATCGAGCACCATACACAACTAGAGTATTAAGTAATCCCCTTGGTAAATTCAGATTTATTAGGCAACTATGACGTAAAAAACTTCATTTCCACCACAAAGTTACTCAATAGTTTTAATTTTACTCCCCTTAGGAGTTGAAATGACCAAAGCACCTCTCTCTCTCTCTCTCATTATTATTATTATTATTTTCAGTGGTGAAGTATAGCATTTGTAGAACCGCGTGGTATGTGCATAACTTCCAACGCATTCGACAAGCGCACCAGCCGCATTAATTTCACAAACAAAAAATTAAGCTGATTCAATCATCAAGTGTTGACACACTAAAAAACAGTCTAAAAAACCAAAACAATCTCCAAATTCATGTGCAGCGACAGATCTACCTTTTTATTTCTCGCATTAGATGTACACATACCATGTAGACCCCAAAGAGAATAAAGGGAATTAGATGAGGACACTTTTGCAATCTCGGCTTCATAAATGTGCTTTTGTGATTTCAAACGGTCAAAGTATTATTTAGTAAAATCCGAGCAGTTAACGAACTAAGAAGGTTTTCAGCTGATGCAATGCCTCTCTCATTGCATAACGACTCCCATGCAATTGAATTCAAAGCATTAGATGTGAGTGATATGGGCAGCGATATACTGAGATTTTAGATTTTGAAAATTTTTGCCACTCAAATCCAGCTCACCCAATGGCCATGATATTGGTTGCAATATTGTTACAATAATAAATTATAAGATTTAAATAATGTATAAATCAAATTGATCATGTTCTTCAAACGGGTCCAACCATGATGGGACCCACCATATGGATGGTCCAGATTGGTATATCAACCTGATCATATGTATAGTGGAGAGATAGCTCCACCAAAAAACACAAGAAGAGCCAAATGTATGAAATAACGAGAACCTGTAATTTGGTCCACTTCTAGCATCTGTTGCTGCCAGAACAACTGCAATTGCTGCCTTTTTATCTGCATCATAGTAGCATGGGAATTCAGTACTACCAAATGATAAACACATACACTCTCTCTCTCTCTCTCTCTCTCTCTCTCTCTCTCTCTCTCTCTCTCTCTCTCTCTCTCTCTCTCTCTCTCTCTCTCTCTCTCTCTCTCTCTCTCTCTGTTCTATGCCATCGAGCTCATGGGAACTTCCCATGAGGTCGAGCTGTGTGGGCCCCACTATGATGCGTGTCGAACATCTACTCCATCAGTCAGATGCACCATTATATGGTGGGCCAAGGGCTTAAAAATCAAGTCAATCCGTGACTTGTGTGGGCCACACCACATACAAGGGGTTACCCTCCATTAAAACATTCATAATCATTTCTTGGGCCCACTGAGATGTGGTTCACAAATCCAGCCCATCCATTGTGTGTGTTCCACTTGGATAAGGGGTCAAAACAAGTTTCAAATGCATCCAAATTTCATGTGGACCCCACCATGTGCTTTTATATGTTTTAGGTATGTCTCTACTTGATTTTAGATGGTATGGCCCACATGAGTTCCATATACAACTGATTTTCAGGATATCCCATAATTTAAAGGGACTCATCAAATGCACAGTATTGATGTTCGAAATCATCACAAGTCATGTAGACCCAAAATCTTAACCGTGGATGTGATGCAGCACTCCATGAAACCCTGTATCCCAACTTTCACTTTGATCCAAAACTTTGGTAGGCCATGGAAAAAGAAAATTGTTTCCTCCCTCCGTTTGTCTCTCTTTTGCCATGGCCCACCAAAGTTTCGGATCAAAGTGAAAGTCAGGCTCTGAGGGTTCCATAGAGTGCATTATAACATAGTTCAAATTTTGGGCCTACATGACGTACGATGAGTTCTAAAAAAGTTCTCACAAGCTTTCAATTATATATATATATATATATATATATATATATATATATATATATATTAAAAATAAATAATAACAAGAAATTCATAAAATACAGGAATGCACGCAAGAAATTAGATGAATCAATAACTCAAATGGGCTACACCATAGAGACATTAAAAATGAGGACTCCTACTAATTAGTGCATGTCACACACCCATCATGGTGGGCCCCGGAGAGATTTTTGTTCCACAGGCTCCCTTCAACAGTGGTGGGAAATCCGGGTCCATGCTCCACCCTAGATTCAGGGCAACAACACATGAACAGCATCTTGAGACCTGCTAATTGTGGGACCACTATGGATGGAACATAGCTAGAAAATCACACTGATCAGATGACCATAACCATCAGATTTCGCAGGCTGTGTTTGGACCAATGGGCATTTTATTTTTAACCATTCATTTGATTACCACCAAATGAACGGTTAGGATTCTCTTTCACTGGTACAATTTTCAGGCCATGCCCCATCTACAATGCTCACCAAAGTTGGACGGTCTGGATGGAGGCACATATGCACCATTCTCATACTCTGACGCAGTTGCACTGGAAGCTTCTCACCTCATGGGGCGACTGCCTTAGGCGAGGGAACATGGTTGGGGGCACGTGCATGAAGCTGTGCACGTGAGAAAGCGGGTTTGAAGAAGAAGAGTACTGCAAGGAGTGGTTTGGATCCATGGCCTAACCTTCAGTGGGCCCCTTCGTAAGCTAAGAGGCCTATCATTGTATGAAGGGCTTCACGCCCTTAAATAGAGAGAGAGAGATAGAGATAGAGAGCAGATTAGGTGTTACCCTCACCGTGGGGCCTACCTTTATTATATGTTATATATCCATTCCGTCCATCCGTTTTTCCAGACAATTTTAAGATATGGAGAAAAAATTTAATCATATTAAAATACCAAGTGGACCACACCACAGGAAACAGTGGTTATTGAAAGATCACCATTAAAATATTCCCGGAGCCACTTTAAGAAGATCTGTAACGTATATTTAAAATCAAACCTGTTGATAAGGTAAAAAAATATCTGTATGAAGGTAGATACAGAGATAAGGTTGATCTAAAACTTTTCTAGCCTACAAAAATCTTTTAATGGATATTCACTACTATTTACAATGATGTGGTCGACCGGAGATTTGGATATTCTTAAAAATTTTAATAAAAATATGAAATGATCTTTAAAAATGGAGAGACGGCATGGATATACAAAAAATTGATGAAGATAGGACCCACACGGAAAGGGTAACACCCACGAAGGTTTTACCCGGGTAACACCTAATCCGCTCGAGAGAGAGACCTGCGGGTGAGGGTGTTAAAAATAGCAAAATGCATTAAAATGTAAGTACAGCATCCGCTGGATTTTAGCATGGTGTGTCACCACTGCACTGGAGATGAGGACGCCTATCCTACCTCCGCCCGGACGGTAATCCGTCTGGGCAGGGCTCTGTGGGGCCCACTATGATGTAAGTGTTTTATCTACGCCGTTTATCATTTTTCTCAGATCATTTTAATGTATTATACAAATAATGAGGTAGGCCTAGGGATTAAGTGGACCACAAAGTGGGGATTGCACTTCCACCATTAAAAACTTCTTGGGAGCTGGAGAAGTTACAGATCAAGCTGATATTTGTTTTTTCACTTCATCCACGTCTACATGACCTTATGAATAGGTTGGGTGGTAGAAAAACATCACGGTGGCCCTCAGAAAGGTTTCAACGGTGGGTGTCATTATCACTGCAGTTTCCTTTGGTGTGGTCCACTGGATCTGTGTACATGCTTCATTTCTGGAAATTAAAATGTTCTGAGAAAATGATGAACGGCGTGGATAAAGCATTTATATCATAGTGGGCCCCACAGATCCCTATCCGGACGGATTTCTGTCCGGGCGGGGGCGGGGGTAGGACGCAATCCGCGTCCGGAGATGAAGCTTCCGATAAATATCGCGATACTTTCACGAGAATTTGATAAATATGTAATATGACGATAATGTCAAGATATTTTCAAAATTATTTATTAATTTATCATAAACATTTTTTAAATACATTATTTTCAGTGAGATATTCCCCACAACATCATGAGAAAAATGTCAAATTTTGAAAATCTCCCGAGAAATTTACGAGAACGAGATATGGCAGGGTGAGAGAGAGAGAAAGAGAGGGAGAGATAGTATTAGTGCATTTGTTTTTAGAGCGCTTGCGAACGACAGTTTTCTTACAAAGACTGGCTCCTCTTAAATGCACTCCTTTTAATTTAATCTTTGGATCTGGTAGACTACAGTGATAGTTCACCGCCGTTTTAGACAGGCAAATGAGCAAGATTTTTTACTCTAGCCGGGTGTGATAGATGATACGCAGGGACTTGGAAAATTACTTAGAATTTGCATACGTGGCATATAAGTCGAATTAAACTGTTCAAATTATCCAGTTTAGATGTATCATGGACCTGAAGTCAGGCCTATTTTATTATTTGACAATTAGGTTAGTGGTTATTGATTGGACAGTTAAAAATGAAAAATTCCAATGGTCCTGTTTCAGCCAGCAAGTGTCCACAAATCAGAGGTTAGGATTGTTCAAAATTTTGACTCTGACTTACTGACAATGGTTTCCACAATTTAGTATGCCACGTGTACAGTTTCTGAGTGCCTGCGCATGGAGCGTAACATGCTGCTCGAGTATCATATTCATGTAACTCCCCCAGTGATAATATGCGCGTCGATGTAACTGAAGTTATATACACCACCTTCCTTACCGTGAGTGCACCAAACATGTTTGATGATCGGGTCTGTTGTTAAGGTGGGCCATCACTTCAATGGGCATATCCCAACAAAAACTGTTGTAGCCACATGATCAGTGTCATGCATAAGGAACGGTTGGATCAGCAGTCCACGTTCAACCAGCAAAAATTACAACACCTGATTGGTCAGATTTTATGTTCACAGCGATTTTTGGACCACCTACATGGTGGGCCATCATAAGACATGTTTGCCACTTGCCGTGAGCGAACTACGTAGAACTTTGTAGTGACCTGGACAGTCTATGACTCATCCGCCTTACATGTACAGAAACTCGGACGGTCCAAATGGTGGGACCCATTACGGAAGGTGATATTCTGGAAATTTATTCGTTTTGACGATCTTAATCATCTGATATAACTGGATGAATTTGGTGATTATTCATTTGATTTTTAACCGTTCATTGGATAGGCACCAATTGGATGGTAAGGATTACTGGATCTGTCCGAAGTTTACGCAACGCTCCACCCATATGGGGTCCTAAGATTGGACGGTGTGGATTGGTGTCACGTACACCACCCGCACAGTGGATGAGGCAGCTCTTTTTTAATATGGTGGTCGACAATCATGGCAATCTATGAGGTCTGCACAGTGATCACCGTTGAAAGATTTGTGTGGCCACAAAATTTCGTATCAGGCCAAATATTTTATCATTTACCTTATAAACGGTTTGGATTGCATATAAACATCAAGGTGGAGCCCAGAAAGGTTTCAACGGTAGGAAACCTCTCTCCAGTTTTCTCTCTCGTGTGGCCCACTTGAGCTTTGGATCCGGCTAATTTTTTGTATCAAATCCTAAAATGATCTTTCAAAAAGGATGGACAGAGTATATTTCTCACAAAAATCACGGTGGGCCCCACCTAGCATCCCGAACCTCGTGCGAAAGGCTTTCGCAGGAAATCCGCGTCCCAGTAAGAAATGTCCGATTCTGTGAAATGCCTCGAGTCTAACGTCAAGTTCTGTACCCGCCGAACCACCCTAATCGATGGTTTTGCGCGGTTGACATGGCAATCTCATTTGTTCTCGTACAACAAAATTTCTGTGGGCCCCACTATGGATGGCTCAGGGTCTTAAATATCTACAAATTGGATGGTTCTACCCGTCTGATGCGTGGGGAAGACGAATGGATGTTAAAACAAGATGGCAGACCGTTCACTGCAAAAAGACAATTAATCAGTAATCTGGATTATCCATTCAGTTTTAATTTGGGGCACAATCCAATTACGTTATGGACCACCATCTGAAAGTCTCTGGCCACCGTTCATTGTCCGTAACTGAGGTGGAGATTGAGGAGAGTCACAAATTCCAGTGGTCATGCGGGGTACCAATATTTTCCTACTTTCACCTGGGTTCGTGCGACTGCACGCTCTGGTCAGGGAAATCTCAACTGATTGAGTCAGGAATATTCCATAAAAGTTGGTTTTTAAAGTAAGTCGCGAGTCATGCTCCTTACCATGCATCGCTAATCAGTACCCATATGGCCTCATGATCTGATGATCTGAACCATCCATATGGTGGACCCAAAAGTATATTTGTGCACACACCGTTGTTGGATATTTTAGCTTCACATTAAGATTATGCCCATGTACAGTTGGCTTTGAGCCAACCCTAAGCTGAAATGGAGTACACATCTGGACCATCAGGAAGTGGGCCCATATCCCCAGTAAATCTAACGGCGGATCAATGATGCTAGTGCATGCCTCCGACCATCAGATATGCCACTACGATGTACACGCGCACTGCTACCACAGTTAGGAGTACAGTCCAACACCTCGCTTCACCATCCCGGCATACATGCTACGTTGGTTTTCGGTGAACCTGCAGTCACACGGACGAAGAGGCACGTGTGAGAGACCAGGCCATTTGATGTAGAGCGGGTCACGGACAGTTTAATGGCCAATATGGATCAAAAGAGTCCCGGTCCACGACAAAAGTGATCCGGACAGTGGGACATCAGGTCAGGTGTATCTCACAATCCAGCTTAAAACATATGATTTTCACGTAGAACGAGCTACTTTAGCCAACCAACCCCACTATGTGGGGTTACGCAAGTTAGATTTATGAAATACATACTTCGGATCCATGGTCATTTACCTATTTTAATTCTATTTTTATTATGAATTATAAATTTTAATTTGATTATAACTCTTCATCCATCGGGCTTTAGGAGTTGCACAAGCTAGATTTGAAAATACTCACAATCGTTTCTCTATATTAATTCAGTTTTTACTATAAATAGTAAGTTTTAGTTGGATTATAACTTTTCATCCGTCAGGCTTTAAGGGCCTGTTTGATTTTTATTGTTTCACCTGGAAATAGTAAATACCTAAGAAATGGGTGATTGTTACCATTTCACCTGTTTGATTATTCACGGGGATTTCACTTCTTGAAAATCGGTTCAAAAGTAGTAGTGGCCATTTTAGGACACCATCTTGATGTATATTATATATCTATTCCATTCATTCATTTTATCATAACATTTTGAAATATGAGAAGAAAAATGAGTTAGATCCAACACTCAACTGGCCTATACCAAAAGAAACAATGGCCACAGGAAGTTTTTAATGGTAAGTATTTAATTCACATTTTTCTATGGCGTGGTCTACTTGAGCATTGGATATGCCTCATTTTTTGGCTTATATCATAAATTTATCTGACATAATGGATGAACAGTGTTGATATATGATATGCATCATGGTGGGACTCACAAATGTTTTATAGTATTTGCCATTTTTACCTCCAAAAAATAGGTCGTCAAATCAATTACAGGGAAGAGTGCGGCAACTATGGAGGGAAATAATTATTACCATTTACCTGGGTATTTCCTAGTGAATTGGAAAATCAAATACGCCCTAAGAGTTGCGCCCAACGTGAAAAGAGCTTAGAATAATTACGAGAACGATTTGGTGAAGCCAAATAGGACACTTACTATTTTTGGCGAAAAAACTTGTGCACTAGTAAACATCATGGCCGTCTATAAATAGTGAGTTTACTGTTTATAGTAAGTTGTGAATTCTTGGAGTTTTAGTTGTAGTTTGCGTCTGATTTCTCTCTCATTGCTTGGTATCATTATTTAAAGGATTGTGAACTCGTTTATTTCATTCATTAATCAATTTCGAATTTTATAGAATTTATTTTCTATTTTTCTTGCTTTCTTTCTCGTGGATTTGAGAAGCCTATGTGAGGAGTCCAGAAAAGTTTCGTGGGTTCGAAATAGTTATCCTCTTGAGGGAGACAGTGCTCGACCTCATCACGTTCATCCTGTGTCACCATTCATCAGATGTTCTCATCATGGTTAAACCTGGACCGAAAATCAAGGTGGTCCACTTCTCAAATGGGCCAACATGTGTATGAGAAAAATGATCTCTTAGAAAAATAAAAAAAAATCAATTGTCTATAGTCTTGTTTAAACATGTAATGGACTTTCACATACATTTTGTTCTCTAAAAGCTGAAAAAGAGAACAGGATGGGAAGCGAATTGCGTCTTACCCCTGGACTGCCATGATTCGTCCACGCAAGGGTTATGTGGGGCCAACTATGATGTATATGTTTTATACACACCACCCATCCAATTTTTTCATATCATTTTAGCATGAGCCAAAAAATGAAGCATTTGCAATGCTCAAGTAAACCACACCACAAGAAGCGGTGGTGATAAAAATACACCCATCGTTGATACTTTCCTAGGCCATGGTGATGTTTATTTTTCATTTCTCTATTCATAAGATCATATAGACCTTGATGAAGCGAAAACACAAATATCAACTTGATCCAAAATTTCTGCAGCTCAGGAAAAGTTTTTAATGGTGGCATTAAATCCTCACTGTGTGGTCCACTTGAGCCTTGAGCCTTCGATCTGCCTATTTTTGGGTTCATACCTTAAAATATGAAGAAATTATGGACAGCATGGATAAAACCAATACATTGTGGCGGGCCATACAAAGCCCTGCCTGGATGGATTACCGTCAAGGTGGGGTAGGACGTTGGCTTTCTTGTGAAAGACTTCCAACTTGGAAAGCTAGAAATAATAAATTCCCTTAATGAAGTCATGTTCTAAAACTTAGTGACTCCTGCGGACTCAAGATGTACAATGCTAGCTTATGACTCAGTCAAATTAACCTTATCTCAGCTAACTTGAATTTTTTAATAAGAAAATAAATCTTATTTTTAAAAGCCTTTGACATGATTTTAGCTCTTCGATGACCAAAATAACAGTGCTTCCACCTCATAATTGCTTTTCCTTGCACGAAAAGCTTCCAAGCTCTACTCCTGATGCATGATGTGACATCATGTGATGATTGGGCTTACTTGAAGGCAGATACAATCCATTTATTTTCTTCGTGACCCACCATTTCAATAGGAAGTCACAAATTTAAATAAGATACGAGATATCTATGACTCACAACAACCGGTAATAATGGCAATTCATTATCAACTATTTTTTTTTTTCTTGTGGTGTGGTATACCTGATTTATAAACGTGGCTCATTATATAACCCATGAACTTTTATGGAATGCTAACTCCAACTGATGGAGTGGATTTGGCGCATACTCGACAATGGCCCCCACAGACAATGCCCTTGTAATGTTAAAAGTAAGGGTATAGGTTGTCATGTGTTAAGAACTATGGTTGTGGTCCTAGGTTGTCATGTGTTAAGGACTATGGTTATCACGTGACAATGGTATAGATTGTCCCGTGTTAAGATTCGAGGTTGTCTATGTTAAGGGTCGTGGAGCTCTCTATAGGGCATGTATTGAATCCACTCCATCTATTAAATTCAGACCGTTCATTAGGTCCAACACACATTTTATGGGCTATCATGTAAATATCACACTGAATTGATGATCTTATCAATTTCATCAATAGTCTCTCATATGGATGGTCAAGATCATTTGTATGAAAATAAGTCTAACCAGCAATTCAATGCATCTATTTGATAGCTCCCATCATAGATTGCTTATGATTCTAAAGAATCAGTTCTGTTAGGAAATCCTAAGGGCCTGTTTGGCCGGGCAAATCCCATGGAATTGGGAGGGATAGTTTGGATTTTAAGGTAATAATGGTGGTGTTAGTGGTTGTCTGCGTATCCCGTGGGATAGAAAGAATTCCACGACGCATGGCCAGCATGTTTGGGATGGCCGTTGAATTCGGTGTACACCATCGATTTCTAGCAGGGTGTGTTTGGGTATGGCACTAGACTTCTGCTGTATCCAACGCCTACCACTTTACGTGCTGTAATAGACACTACTACGAAAACGGATTGGTGTGGTGCTATGTGGGTCCCACCATGATGTATGTGTTTCATCCATGCCGTCCATCTATTTTTAAAGATTATTTTATAGGATGAGACCAAAAGAGAGGTATATCACAATCTTAAGTGGACCACATTACAGGAAACGGTGTTGAATTAGCGTCGACCTTTAATTCTAGTTTTTAGGCCATATCGAAGTGCTGACTATGGGGGAAATGGTACCATCCACCGTTGATATTCGACGGGCAGAAATTAGTGGTTGTGATGTGCGTCGCAAGCACCACTTGGGGTCCTGATGTGCGTCGCACGTGAGTTGAAAGAGTAACACCAAATTGGATGGCGTCCAGGCAATTGTTGATATCGATTCGGCCTTTCTTCTCCATGCAGGCCGGCACGTGGACACTTGTAAGTACAATACTCACAAGTGCACTCTTGCACGAGAGCACCTTTTCAGAACTCGCACAATAGTAGTGCCAACGTGGCAGATGTTTATCAAATCGAATCCTTCATTAGTAGGGCCCACCACTAGATGCAGCCGCCAAAAGGTTAGAATGCTATACTCATTAGGTTGGCCAGATAGCTGCAAAATAAATGAACGGTTGAGATAAATAGACGTAGTGAAAATTCACTAGACGGGTGTGGCATACCAGATCAGACGATCATCTGACTAATCGGGCATCTGGATGGTGTGTCGCTTCTGACGAGCGGATTGGATCTTTTACACATGTTCTTGGTTGCCACCTTGAGCGGGCGAGTGACAAAGAAATGCAGTCGCTCGAGTGCAGTTTGCATTTGGGAGGCACGTGCGAGGATTCGAAGTTCACTTTTCAGTTTGAGCGAGGGGCGCGGTATTGGACGATCCGAATGCACGGGACCCCAGACTGTACGGCCTACTTTGATGTATTTGACTAAATCCACGCCATCCATATCCACATGCATTTAAAAATAATTTTAGGTTTATGATACAAAAAATGAAGCAGATCCAAATGTCGGATGGATCATAGTACAAGAAACAGTAGTAATTGACCATTAAAAACTTCCTTGTGGGCCAAGTTGTGGACCATCAAATCTACAAAAAATGGTAACGTCCTATTTGGCTGACAGTCCTAAAAAATGGTAACGTCCAAATTGTGGACCATCAGATCAACCCAATTGCACATATCCCATCCTGATAACTTCCAATGTGGTGTGGCAAAACTATGTAGATAAGACTGAAGCAAAAATACAATATTACATGAAGCATCATGTAATGGAGTTCCAGGAGTAAGTACACAAGTCGAGTTTGAAAGGATTACTATAAACATACATCATAAAATATACTACAGTCTAATAATAATATATAGGATGATGAACAGAACCACGATGCCCGTAATAAACGCAGCTACTCTCTCACCAAAGGACATCTCAGGCTCATTCGTCAAAGTAGCCCGAGATACCATGGGTCGTGACATCTGTTGGGTTGATGACTAACATATCCTCCTTCGATCGAGATGGTCAGAAGAGCTTGGTACACATCCATCATATGTGGTTCGTCTTGCAGCTGGTTGGGCAATTAATTTGCCATAGTGACTTTCCCAATAGGTAGATGCTTCTTCCATGTTTCTGAAGGCTCGATGTCAACTCCCACTGTAGCCTTCTACCTCTAATATGGCCTCCTCCCAAGATAAATAAATGCCTGGATTGCAACCAACGAGTACAACGTAATATTTCTCTTTCCCCATCTGTAAATACAATTATAATAAACTCAAATAAGTATGAGGATATATTATTCATACAAAATCAAATGCACTTGTGTATATCTGCCAACTTAGAAAATATAACAAATTCAAACAAATGGGAGGTGATAGGCGCACATAGTGTGTATTTGCTAAGTTGTTGAATAGTTAAGGATTACATACCTTTGAAGATTTGGATATTAGCCGAACAACCAATTTGTCAACTAACCATGAATTCCTTTATTAATATCCGAATTCATCATCCCGGCCAACCTGGGCATACGATTATAACTAATTTACGATTTTATAATAGTAGAGTTCAAATTGAATATTATATCTAACTTAAACAGTTTCATACGTAATGTCTACCAAACAGAACATGTCCAAAATAAACTTTTAAGTTATTACATATCCAAAATTAAAAAAATCATATCAAACAGAACCAACACCACCAAATGAAAATTTATCAGATACTATTGTCTTTAGCCATTCTACACGACGCTCAGGGCGTAGACTTACAAAGAAAGAAGCGAGTTGCCTATCCCGACTTAAGAGCTGACCAACCTCAATGAACTCGCTGTTAGTTAGCTTTTGCACCTCTTCTAGCAAATCCAATACTTTGCTTGTTCAATTGACCTCTTTTTCAATGCCAAAATCACGCATTGCATCTGCTACAGTATTCAGAGAGATGCCAAGGACGTCACAGGGACGAGGTGGTCGTTGTCATTTCTTAGTGCTACTCCCACTACGATTACTATTAGAATCGGATGTGTCGATAGGAGTACCGCGAAACACTCAATTTCCCCCATCCAATGGGACAGAGGAAAATAGAGCGTTCCCTGTCGATCCACCTATAGTATCGTCCGAGAGGTCAACCGTGTCGTCGACATCGTCATCGTCATCGATCCCTGTCCACGTCTCGTTCAGATCTCGCTGGACCCGAGACGATGATGCCGTCATACTCCTGTTGCCCTGGACGTAACGTCTTGTTGCTTGATCAGATCCAACAATGACCACTAAGTCATCCATTCTCTCTATTCTTTTGCCTCATAACCTTTCGGTGCGCGGGTGTGACTACAAATTCGAAATAACCAGTAGTAAGTACATTAATCAAAATAGAACATATTTAACATCCTCACTGTTTGTTGCCATATTTAGATACTTAACAAAGTTTAGAAGATCATACCCGAAGATACTCTTCCCATACATCATCAGGTGTTGTAACCACCATGCGCTCACTATCCCAACCAAATCTACTGGCTGCCAGCATGTCCTTTATATCATTATACTCTTTCTTGTGATAGCACATCCGATTCTGCATATTTTGTGAATTGACAGTCACCTGTGTATGTTTTGTCACCGCATCATCCGTACTTGATACGCTTCTCTCTTGAAGCCATTGTCTGCCTTCAGTCCCATTGCAATTTGTTCCAATAAAGTGTCAAATACTACTTCATCCATTGGTTTTGTCCATTTGACCTTCACTGCCCGGGATAATAGTTTTGCAAGTGATTTCACAGTCTTCTCTCGAGGTGAACTTCGATTTGGTGTCACTACAGACCTAAGAGGTGACTGTATCGGTGTCGATGCATCGATAGGCGAAGAACTCGACATGGGACCTGCGCATATGACGCAAAGTTACATGTTGCATTGATGCATTTGGTACGGTAACACAAATCAAATCAAAAATATAAATGCCTACTGCCTAGTTATCAAAGTAGAAGATGTTGTACAATTTCAAAACACTTAAAAATAGCCACGCCTATATTCATGCATACATTGTGCTATATTAATCAAAATATTCACATATTAAGAGATATAGTATGCTATCTAGTCCTACTGTTTTGTTACGAATTTACCCACATCCGTCGTGCAATATCATCTCGCACTCGAACCCACGCTTCTTTCTCTCTTTGAGTGGTTCGAAGTAGCCATTGTCTTTCATCGTTTGTTGAGACCTCATGTGGTGTAGTGTTATTATTCACATCATTTACTGGTATACCAGAATCTTGTAGATCACGATGGTTCTGACAATCTGATAGTATGAAATTGTGCAAAACACAACAAGCTATCACAATTTTCACTTGTGTATAGAAGGGATACTACATCGTCATTTTCAAAATTGGGAATCTGGCCTTAATTACGCCGAAACAACGTTCTATGGCATTGCGTAACTGCGCATGTCGATATTTAAATAGCTCCTTCATGTTTACTAGTGCTCTCCTAGTTCGATACTCCTGCAAGTGATATCTAACCCCACGGTAAGGAGCCATAAATTCCGGTGAATGAGCATATCCAGCATCGACGACGTAATACTTGCCTACACATTTAAATGATGGCTTTATTAAAGGGTCATTTGAAGCATGACTTCGTATATACAAGTAGATAAAACGAATAAGATAACTAAGGACTACCAGCTGGGACAATCAAAGGATTATCAGCATGGCTCAGAGCGTTGTGTAGCACCCTCGCGTCTGAGGCAGAACCTTCCCACCCAGCCAATACATACAAAATCTTCATATCAAATGAACATGCCGCTAGTACATTTTGAGACAAGGCACCTTTCCTATTGTGGAAACTGGCATGATCGACTGCTTGTACTAAAGTAGGAATGTGTGTCCCATCAATTGCGCCAACACAATCCTAGTTGCATTTCATGACAATTCAAAAGGCAGAAGTATGCATCTGAATAGTTGTATATGAACAACGATATATAAAAAATAAACCTTAAGTATTAATTTAATACCTGAAAGTATGCCGCCCAATTTAAGTTTGTTTGAATCTCAACGGGTGTCTCTTGTCCAACTTGATTCACGTAATGAGGATATAGTGATACCAATGCATCTAGTACACGGTTAAAATGGCGGCTTACGGTTTCACCCGATTGAATGAATGTGTCCTATCACCCGATTTCGAATATTATAACCAACTGCGTGTAGGAAAATAACCAGTTGTTCTTCCAGACTGACGTAACGAGTATCTGTAAGATGTATAATATTGCGGATTTCATTACATAGTGCAAAAAATGCTTCCTGACTCATTCTTAGTTGAGTAACACATTCCCGATCACTGGACCGAATGATTGAGTTTATAAACCACGTCCGTTCATCATCTCCGGTACGTGCCGGCAGTTTGAACAAGTATTCTCGACAGTATTCGCCGACCGCTGACACGCAAGCTGCAACGACATGCATAACCATGGTTCTTTCCATCTCTTCATCCGATTCACTATTTATACTAACGATTGGATCACCTACACTTAAATTGTAGGAAATTGTGTTGAATGTAAATAACTGCGCCTTTTCCACCACTATCAATATTCCTTAAATATTCCACTGTCATAATGTTGCGACCAATTGACGTATATAATACATCATTCAAAAGACGATGTTGGGTTCTAAATCTTTTTTACTGTTAAAGGCAATTGAACACTAAAAACGACTTTCCCCAATTATTTCATTTTAGGGGGGTTAATATTGAGTTTCCCTCAAATTACTTAACAGTTTATGTTATTCTTGTGGTATTTAACTTCACAGACTAACCCATGTTTGCTTGAACCACATGATGGAAAATCCACTACCCTCATGTCCTGACTGGAAGATCAATGGTCAAGCAATTGCCATTGATAGAATTCTCAACTCATAGGCATTGTCTTCCTAAACAAGATTGTTTCATAGTACTCACCAAGAAAGAACAGTTTCTTGACGAGGTCGGCATTTTATTAGACTCATAAAACAATCCATGTTGGCCCCACCCTTTGATCATCCAGACTGTTCATATTAAGAAAAATGCTGTGAAACTAAAATAATATTTCAATAATACTTGTGGAAAAATAAGAATCCAACTCAAGTAAGAAAGAAATTCTGAATCAACTGTAGAAAAAACAGAAGATAAGAGAAACCCATGTCAGCAATATTAAGAAGGTATTTCCATGACCCAGACCCATTAGTTTCTTGGGAGGAGTCGGCTTGCTCAGGCATTTCTCAATGCACGTTGAACAAATCTATTTTGCATGTTGCTGCAAAATACTTGGAATTGAGCCACTCCAGCTGTTTAAGCCAATTTCTTATTCTTGGAACAAAGGTATTTCCATGACCCAGACCCATTAGTTTCTTCTATTTTGTATTCTTCATACTTGCAACCTACTCATTACTATGTCGTAAACTTATATGGCAAGCACTGCATGGTATCTTGATTACCATTTTATAGGCAAGCATATGGTGTGGGAAGCGTCTGCAGATGACTTTTATGCCAATGGAAGAGTCTCAAGCAGAGGAGCATTTGAGCCTCCTTTTTCAGGCTTATGATAGTTTACATAAACTTTCTTGTTGCCACCAAAATGACAAATAGCTTCAAATCATGCTTAGTGCAAATGCCTGACTTGTTAATTTAGTTCCAGCAAATTTGTAATGTGGTCATACATTTCGTATTCGTCTGAAGTCATTTTAATCTTGAAGAACAACAATTCCACTGGAGAACCATGGTTCTAGCAAATTTGAATTGATGTGAACTCAATGAAGGTCTGGGTTGACTGATTCAATCAGGTGACTGGTCAATAGATTTTATGAGTTTGGAAGTACACTGAAACCATGGGGTGTTAGGCCACCACGGTTGATTCACCATGGGGTTTGTATTGCATGGAAAGCCTAAGCTGCATTAGGTGGGCTATCATTTCTCCTCTTTTTCCACCCAAAATTAATAGTCTGCTCACTTCAAGTAAGACCTAAAAAGTGCAGGCTATCTAGTGTTCATGGAACTCAATTTTGCTGCATGCATTCACAACACAATGCCTAATCTAAATGATCAAAACTTCCCTAGTTCAATCAGGATGAGGTTGCAGTATTCACAAACTCCAAATCATTGCCATAATTGAAAGTCTTACATGATTTGGAATCCAAATCACAGTTAGTAACGAAAACTAAACTTATACATTCATAATTGCTTCAATTGCTTCAGAAAATACATTCAATTGCTTCAGAAGTACTCAAAGTTGCACATGTGGTCCTAGATGCTGCTATAAAACTCTGCAGAGCGTATTCTAGGATACATAAAGAGATAAAAGGATATTCACTAACCTGCAATGCTGCACTACCAAACTAGGAAGCCTTCAGCCCACTATACAATCCACCCCAATCTTCAGGTCTTACCACCTTCAATACAAAAAAGAAAAAAGTCTATATTATGCTGATACGAAGTCTGTTGCAAAGAGGTTTTTGTGATACCTGGCCTCTTAAAAAAGTCTGTTCCAGCAATACTTTTCAAAGGAACCCAAACGAGGGCATTTTGGTAAGTAACAATATTCTCAGGAATTTTGCAGTGAAAATCCATTTATATAACCTATGATCTTTAATACATATTTGATATTAACTAAACTGAAATGAACTCCTTTTTAAAGTGGCAACCAAACAGGCCCTAAGACCAACCACGACATTTTTTTCTAGCTTCCAAGTTTAGTTTAGTGGTTGATCCATTGCTCATCACTTTAATTAAGGAAATTGATATTGAGAGCCACCCTGACAGACAAATAGACCCTTTATTTTCTACTTATGATTAGGCAATGGTACAACTTTATAATATTTTTCAGCTTCCAAGTTCAGTTCAGTGGTCGATGAATTGCCCATCCGTTTTATCAAGGGAATCAATATCACCCTGTTGACAAACAAACCCTTTATTTTCTACTTATGGTTGGACAATGGAACAACTTTGTGCTATTGTATTACCAAAAAGTACAGGGAGCAGGTGCATTTATTAGTCAAGGTAGGTACAAAATGTCCTATATGTGGGAACAGAAAAAGTTTGGATTTGTTAAGCAGCATCTAGCCTAACATAGTTTAGTAAGCAGAGTTAAGAACCTATCTGCAAGGCTTGACTAACGATGGGAGAAAATATTTATAGAAATGAAGTGCAAACATCTAAAACACACTGGCAACCACATTGCCTCATACAACATTATCTCTGTCACATTTACTATTGTAGATATAGTCCATACATAGCATTGTCCATCATCAATAGGCTACAGATGGTGGAGATAAAATTTCAACCAATGCTAGCAACTGCAAAAGAACATTTCAGATAAGGAACCAGGTATCTATTGACCACCATCTAGATACTGGATTATATATGAAATCAACTCTCTACGTCAAATTGACTCAACCAAGTAGTCAGACTAAAGGTCTAACTGGTACTTTTAAGACCAGTGAACCTCAAATGAGCACCTAGAAAATGCTATTTAGCACTCAACAAGCTGGATTGAAAAGCTCGGGTGAGTTTCAAATCAATTTGGAGCCAAGCCTTTGCTGAGTTTCCAAACCTTACTACTGACTATTTTGGGATTCGTCAACAGCGCATCAGCAGAAACACAGGCATGCAGATGGAGATAGCTACAACAATCTGCATTTTTTTTTACTATTATAATTCATGACCTTTTTAGAAGAAAAAGAAAAAGAAAAAGAACAACTACTATACAATCTACGGAAGGAAAGAGACACCCCGATGCCAAAAACAAGTCTGCAATCTGGATTCAGTTGAGAAACCGTTTTCATCTTCTCAGAAACCCAACGAGCAACTCATTCGTACACCCACACAACCCATTAACCAAATCCCTTCCCCAAATGAACGAGACATAGTCAAACTTACCTGCGACTGATAGAGTTTCCGACCTCCTCACCGGCATGGGTTGAAGACGATCGACCATTCAAAGTCGGGATGAGTTCGAGATAGAGGATTCACCATCTGCAACATCCCTCTCACTGCTCGTCGTCCTTTAAATAGAGACCCTCTCCCCTCCTGTAATAAATCTCGTCCGTCAGACGCTGCTGCGACGGCTGCCCAATTCGTCTTTTCGTAACCCATCCCGTATCCCACAGAAGCAAATCCATCGATCAGACAATATCCCAAGGAGATCTGGATATCCCTCGTAGTCGTTGGCGCCGTTTACGAGGGCGGCTGGGATGAGATAACCCGTCGCTTCCAAACAGACTATGGGATAGGTCCTCCTTCCATAGCCAACCTAATATGACCTAATTCCATCCCACGAGACTGTCCAAACAGGCCCTAAGCATCTCATCCATGGATTGGAAAAGGGATGGCTACAAATAATAGGGCCAAATCTAGCATGGGTTGGATTATCAGACAGTCTTATTTTTGCATGGTAGCCTTTGAAATGTTTTCTAGACTTAATGGACAGTTAACATATATTGTAATGTATTTGTTAAAGATATCTGATTCTATGAGTTGACTCGGAATGTACTGTCTGAAACTAGGATGGGTTTGATCACCAGATAGTCATATCAATGCTTTGAGTTGTTACTATCTTCACCAACACGCTGTGTTAGTTGGTATCAGAGATATGTCTTTTTGTCAGATTGATGGCTTTTATTAGCAGATTAGGCAGCAACAAACTTACAGACAGTACTTTGGAGAATTTAAGTACTGATGCGCAGAGTTCATGATTTTTTATTAGGAATTTCACAGATGGCAAACATGTGATTGAGGCCATGATTTCTCATGTGTTTCTCGAGTGATTGAGGCTTGGCTTGCAAACATGTTCCTGCAAATGAATGCTAACAATTACAGAAGGTGTTCATGGTTCTCTAGTTTGTTGTCGAATAGGTAGAACATTCATGTCAAATTGTGGCCTACAACTCTACCTTGGCGAGGCTAATCTAGAGAACCAAATGCTTTTCAACAATAGATATTGACGAAGAGAAGTAGACTCGTGCATTCGAAGGAGTGATTCTTGATGATGATGATGAAGAGTAGACCTATGCAGATAGCGTGCCTCTTTAGGAATCCACCATTAGATTGCTCGATGTATCCATGAATGAAACAATCGCTCCAGACATGCATCGACATATGTACCATCACACCAAGAGAAATACACTGTTTGATTGATTGATGGACCACAAATGGATTGACGGTTGGTCTAGAATTGAAGTAAAACATCAATTGACACATTGACAGAAACAATCAATGAATTGGCAAAAATGGATTGCTCGATTTAAGAAGATTGACAATTTCGCGATTATCTCGTTAAACTCTATGAAGATTGACACCCATATACATTCTCAACCACTAAACCACAAACAAGGCGTGTAGATCAAAAGCCGATGGTGAATATCGCAAAGTTGTTATTAGAAAGATGTAGAGATCAATGCATTAGACACGGGATTACAAAGAAACGGAAGGTAAAATATCGTTTTATGAACTTCAGTTTTATGAATAAAAACCCACTCTAATGCATAGGCCTTAACATCAGTTGATGCCAGAGTGAAAGAAGACCCCATTATAGAGGCACGCCACGATAATGGGCTACTATCATTAAAAATTAGAGGATAAATTCAACTTTTCAAGTGAAGGGGTTCAATGTAGAACAATGTCAAGGAAAAACTCATTGGGCAACCAAGATCAAAAGAAACAGGCCAAAACGTTCAATTCAGGGTCTAGTATACACTATAGCTTCCAATTACGATAATTTTGTGATCATTTACCCGTTTCTCACTTTCTCACCTATAACATGCCATTTGAAAGTCATCACGAACTCTACATCCTGGCCAATGCCAAAGGCAATTGGTCCCTGAAGGGTTTTCTAAAATAAGGTTGTTTTAGGGGCCAAATTTGAGTTTTTTAACCAAAATTTACTGTTTTAAGTTACAATTTTTACTATTGTAAGTGTTTTAGGATATAAAGAAGTCATGGGTTCAAGTACACATTAAGGTGAAATCCCACTGCGGTGTGAATGCGTGAGTGTGTGTGAGGTGTGAGTGCGTGTGTAAAAAATAAGGATATAAAGAAGTTCAATTATAGTTGAGCCCTCGTTCGAGTCATGTAAAAGAATTTGAGTCGGTTTAGAATTTGTTTATTATTTTTAGTAAGTTCACTATTTTAGGAAAGTTACGGATTTAGGGTTTAGGCCTTATCCAAGTCGTATAAAAGGGTCTTATATACAAAATTTATTTGTATTTTCTCAATAATATTTTCTATTTTATAGATTTTTTTTTTTTTTTTCTTGCATTGTAAATTCAAATCTCTTCCTTCCCTTTCCACCAAGCACCCACTAAGCCGAAAAAATAACTATAGAATCCTATGACAATTACACCACTATTTATAAATGAGGCGACTCATCCTCCTCACATGCAGCACTCATGTACGGCTATCTACACCATCCAAATTATGGCACACATTGTGGACAGAGCACATCCAAAAACTCACACTGATCAAGCAATCCTAACCATCAATTTTGATGGTTATCAAACAGATGGCTAAAAGCAAGAGAGAGTGGTCCAGATTCCAAGGGCAAACTCAGATGGGCTACCATCATTTGCTCAGTGTAACTTTTAGGCTATGCTCCATCCGCGACTGGTTCGTGATTTGGACGGCCTAGATTCCAGCACAACTATACCATGCACATTCGAGAAGTCACCACCACTTCAAAGATTGGAGCTGTCAGTAAATATACAAATACAAACTGAATTTTAAGAACAGAATTTCTCATAGATAGATGTTTTGCAATATTCATAGGCATTTATTTAGTTTGCTTTCAGTTCTCACACAATGCAAGGAATGTACATTTTCACTGGATTGAAGTAAATGGCTATATATACAATTAAAACTCAAGCAAGAACTTCCTTGCTAAGAGTACTCAAGCATTGAATTTTGTCTACTAAAAATGTAGCTTCCTCCTCCATATATCACTAACTATATTAATGCCATACCACGGATTATATGTATTTGAAAATGAAAGAAGAAAAGAAATAAACAAATAGGTGCAGATTAACTGATCCGCTAGCTGATTCGTGCTGAATTGAATATGCACAAAATACCAACTTGCAGAACATTGAAGAGAAGCATTCAATAGCTTCTGGTCACATCAATGGTGTCTCATTCATACCCTCCCTGTGCCTTGACGAAACGGCCTTTCACACGCTTCCACACATCAGCTCTGGCTTTACGGGAAGCATACCGGATTTCTCGTACCTGATCAGATGTGCACAAGCAACATTAGAAAATTTCATATTTTCATGTGCGAGTAAATTGAATTCCAAACATTCAGTTCATTATAACAGAAATGAAAGATGTTTTCTAGCATGTCCCAATTGAAATTTGGAGCCCAAGCCCTTAGCATGAATGCTAACAAGAAAATTGCAACTTTTTCCACTCTACAAGATGTAATTGCCGTTGGACAGTCCACATTCCTTATATAGAAGATTTTGTAATTTTGTATTTATCATCTTTCCTTGTATAGTCATTGTAAAACTCTATATATTCAACCCTTTAGGGTTGTCTGGAATATAGAAAAACATTCTCCAAATCCATATGTTTTTATGGTATCAGAGCAATACCGATCCTAATCCGGCATCTTTTCATCACCGGCCCCACCGTCTGTCAGATCCGGCCCTCCCCTGTCAGATCCGGCTCCTCCCCTGCCAGATCCGGCGCTCCCCACGCTCGTCCAATCTTCCTCGGGCCTGTCTGCACGCCCTTGCTACGCGTCCCCTGCGCACGACCCTGCGCACGCACGCTCCCTGCGCCCTTCACACCTCTCTGCTACATCCGATTCTGCTTCCCATCTCTGCTACGTCTCTGCTTCCGATCTCTGTTGCGTCTCTGCTTCCAATCTCTGCTTCCGATCTCTACTGCATCCAATCTTTGCTACACGTCCTGCTCTATAGCATCTACAACCGATCTACTGCTGCACGTCCCTGTTGCTCTTTTGCTACCTCTGATCCTCTTTATTCTTTTGCTGGTTGCTATTCTGATCTCCTGCTACAAGGTACATTCTTCCTTGGTGTAGTTTATATCTTTCTCTATCTATGGATAAAGACTCCCGTACAGAGGCCCCTCGATATAGTTTCGATGACACTAACTATAATCTATGGGCCATCCACTTTCAAAGTTTTCTCAAGGGTCATGGTTTGTGGGGACTGATTGATGGATCTGTTCATGTTCCCGCTTCCACGGTGTCGACAAAATGGCTGATTGAGAAATGAAAAATGGACGGATTATTACCTGGATTCTTAATTCTGTTAATCAATCAATAGTTGTTGGCCTCACGCCACATCACACTGCTAAGGCTATGTGGGAGCATCTCCAGACAATATATCAACAGAGTAATGCGGCTAGGTTATACTGCCTGAAACAAGATCTGGTTCACCTTACTCAGGGTGACAAAAGTATTCAATCTTTTTACTCTACAATATTTACAATTTGGACAGAGATAGCTATGATGGATCCTGACTTCCCAAATGACTTTAAAATATTCCACACAATGCACGAGAGTGCGCAAGTTAGACAGTTTCTTATGAAACTGCATCCGGAATTTGAGCATTGCAGGGCTGCTCTCTTGAAGCATAGCGCAACTCCTTCAATGAATTCGGTTATTAATGATTTAT
The DNA here is from genome assembly GCA_037074715.1 of Magnolia kwangsiensis. Classification (NCBI taxonomy): domain Eukaryota; kingdom Viridiplantae; phylum Streptophyta; class Magnoliopsida; order Magnoliales; family Magnoliaceae; genus Magnolia; species Magnolia kwangsiensis. The sequence goes on from CM073572.1 coordinate 193,914,155, forward strand.
TAGCCGAGGAACAACGACTACAGGTCCTCTCTTAGGGGACATCTCAGGGACCATCTGACCTGACACTTAGTGTATCCACCTCTGCACCAAACCGTGGTTCCACTTATTTAACTTGTCGCGGCTATAACAAAGTGGGACATGTCGTCACTTAGTGCAAAGGTTGGTGCGCGTATTGTCGAATGACTGGTCATGGTCTTCAGGACTGTCGTTCACGTGCCTACGCATCCTCATTCGACCGTGGACGTGGTGGTTGAGGTCGTGCTCTTTCTGCTACTTCTGTGTCTACTTCTTCCGAGCCTTCTGTTAGTGATACTGCATCCACTGGTTCTGTTGAAGGTCTTTCCTCACCTTTAACTCCTGCGATGCTCCAGCAGTTCGTGCAGGCCCTTTCTGCAGCCAGTATGTCAGGTATAACCGCATCTTCACCATGGTTCTTCGATTCTGGTGCTTCAAATCATATGACTGGTGTTGTATCTCATCTTCGCAATATTCGTCCCTACATTGGAAATCAAGCTATTTATACTGCAGATGGAACTAAAATACCAATTCAATCCGTTGGTTCATTAACTTTCTCTCCTTCTGACCATTGCCAGTTTACCGTTCGTGATGTTTTTCATGTCCCTAAACTCTCCTCAAATTTAATTTCAGTTGGTCAACTTACATCCAATAACTGCCTAGTCATATTTTTCTTAAATTGTTGTTTTGTACAGGATCTGACAACGGGGAAGGTACTTGAGAAGGGTAGGCGACATGGATGTTTGTATGTGCTGGACTTTCACTCATCAGTTACTCCAGCTCGTTATTTCTTCTCTCCCTCTTCCTCAGATATTTGTTTAGCAAATAAAATGTGAAAAATGGCACTTTTGCTTGGGTCATCCACATTCTGATCGTTTGATTCAGCTCTTTTCTTCTGACATATTACGGAATATTTCTCTTAATAAAAGTGGTTTGGATTATTCTTGTTCTTCTTGTTGCCTTTCAAAAAGTAAGTGTATTCCATTTTCTCTAAGTACTACAAAATCATCCTCTATGCTTTAACTGGTGCATATGGATGTCTGGGGCCATTTTCCAATTATGTCTCTGTCTGGACTACGATATTATGTTATATTCATTGATGATTTCACCCATTACACCTGGATTTACTTTCTGCACTCTAAGTCACAGGTGTTTGAAAAATTCAAAATATTTCATTCTATGGTGGACACACAATTTCAAGTAAAAATTCAAACTCTCCGCTTTGACTCAGGGGGAGAGTATCTCCACCAATTTTCGTACATATCTTCAGGGTCATGGGATTACTCATCAGACCACTTGTTCTGATACTTCACAACAGAATGGGATAGCTGAACGCAAAAATCGACATATTATTGAAACTGTTGTTGAGGGTCAAATATTGCATGTTAGACCCCAGATATTGTCTGGGTTTACGAATATAATGTTGTCTAATGGCTCGTTTTCTCATTCTTGTGTGGCAAAGTGATTTTATGAGCATGGATGGAAAAAAGACGTTAAAAGTTGAGATTTAACGATCTGATGACGCCAAAGGCAAGGGACACACTCCAGGGGATCAAGATTGACAAATATACACGGTCAGAAATCCGAGAAAAGTTAGAAATTGAAGCTCAAGTGGCCTGAAGGACGTCCAGAATGCAAGATCACGAGGTTCCCACCATCCGTTCGGCTCGAAACTTCATACGTCGCCTGAGGACCATAAATTAACCGTACATATAAAATTTCAGCCATTGAAGATCTCGGGAAGTGCCCCAACTGACAGATCAGCCCATAAACCGTTGATTCTGGGCCCACCTGATATCTGGAACTGTCTCAAAATTATTATTGACGCCTTAAATAAGGAGTCAAAACAGATGGACGGTGCAGATTTCTCTAAAACATTGCAATGGACCCCATATGAAATGAGTGTGTACAGTACACATGTGCACTCGCCGTGCACCAAAATTTCCAAAAGTCGGTCAGCTGCGCTGACCGACGTTTCCGTCTACAACTCAAAAAAAAAAAAAAAAAAAAAAAAAAACGTGCAGCGGACGCATGGCGCTGGCCGTTTTTGCGATCAGTTGTGGGCCCCACACGTGCCCCATAAGCTCAATCCGATCCGTCCACCGTGTAGAGGGCTTCGAGCACTACAAAACCATGTTATCACTTTTTACCCATGCATGCACACGTGTGAGATACAGAGGCCACAAAAGGGCTGCTCGGTAGCGTTCAAAACTGATTCTTTTGTGATTTCTTCTCTGGGACACGTCAATGGACGTTCAAAACCACCCATTCTTGACTGAAATTTCGTTCTGAATCCAATGGACGGGGTGGATTTTTCAGAAAATGCTTCTGTGGGGCCCACCGAACACAACAGCGAAATGGTGCGAAAGGTTTCGCACATCCGCGAAAATCGATTTTTCCAGGCGGTTTTGGGCCACCATCTTTGATCATATGGCAGATCTGAACCGTCTATCATGTAGAGGACCCAATGAAATCCTAAGGAACGGTGTTTCTTTGGAATTTGAGCAAGGAAAGTGGCGTGTTTCGAGGCATCGAACTTGGCTGCGAAAAAGCTTTCAATGGGCATGCATAGCTTTCCAAATCCGATTCAAATCTGATTTTCACCACTCCAGCAGCTATATAAAGAGGTTTTGGACGTGGGGAGCATTCATTCAAGGTCTTGGGAGGAAGAACAGAGGGCTCGAGCTTGGGTTTCAACGTGGGCAGAGGAGAGAGAGAGGAGCTTGGTTTTTTTTTTCCCTTTTCTTTTCCTTTTCTTTTTCTCTTTATTTATTTGGATTGAGCCCATCCATGGTAGGCTAAATCCTCCTAGCTAGGGCTAGGAGGTGAAGCTTGTAGTGAGATGAGAGATTATATGCTTTTAATTTAATTTTAATTTTTGAAGTGAAGTTGGTTTTAGTTTGATTTTAATGGAAATATTTTAGGTTTTTAATGGTCTATTGTGACTGAAATTACAATGGGTCTGCAATGACTTTTAATATTCCCATTCTCTTTAATGTTTATGACGGTAGGAAGCCCTGTTGTTCACCATAGTCTCCTGGGCATGGTTGGATGACGGTACCCTTCTTAACCTTCATACATATGATTGGTTGGTAATTAGTTTAATTCTGTTGTTTGCCATAGTCTGTGGGCATGGTTTGGTGATGGAATCCATTCTAATTCATACACCTTTCATCTCTTTGAAAACTAGATCAACGGCAGTTCAGTAATTTCCATGATTTTTGATGCAAGCATAAATTCTCCCTAATCTCTACAAGTGGATCCTCTGAATCCCTAGTTTCCTTTTCTCCTGATTTCTCTCAAGTTTATATAATTATTTCACCATTATTTCTCAAATTACATTTAGTTTATATTTCATCTTAATCTAGTTCTAGTTCTGGTTAGTTTTAGATAACGTACAAGTTTCAGTCCCTTGGGATTCGACCTCGGTCTTACCGAGTTATTACTACATCACAACCCTGCACTTGGGGAGTGAACAAGTTTTTGGCGCCGTTGCCGGGGACTGTCGGCTACGTTTTTCTGAAATTAATTAGTTTTAGGATTAGTTTAAGATTAAGATTTTTACTAACTTCAGTTTTAGGTCTAGATTTTTCTGATTTTTTAGGAATTAACCTAACTTTACTGTTTTGTAGGATTCGGAGATAAAAACTTCTAATTTAGTGATATCTTTTCTAATTTCTTTATTTTTTTTCTATTAGGATTTTTAGAAATTTTCTAATTTTAGACTAACTGTTTTAGAAACTAACTTGTTTTGTCTTATTTTGCAGGCTCTTAATATAGGAATCTCTAGTATGGTAACATCTTTCTAACTTCTCTTCCTCTTACTTTCCACATTGCTGTAGGATTTTTTTTATTTTTTATTTTTTTCTTTTCTCTTCTATTTTTCTTAGGATTAAATTCAGATTAAGGGTTTTATTATGTATATGCATGAGTGGCAACGTCAGTATGCTGAGAAGAATAACTTATTTTGGGATGATGATGAGATAAATCAACTTATGTCTCAAAACTTTTCTGAAATTATCATTGAGAACCGATCAGAATATAAAGATCCACCGGCTAAGAAGTCCTTACGTGATTATATGCAGGAGAATAATTACACCCCACGGATTAACAAAACAGTACGTGAGTGTTGGGGTTATCATAACTATGGTTGTGAGAATTATTATCACTCATCTGATAAAAAGAAAACAATACGTGATTATATTATGAGTGATAATAAGTATTACCAACCATCCGATTCTCCCACCTATGATCCGTATGACTATAACCAGTGGAAACATCAATGTCGGGAAGCTGAACCAGCTATATATCATAGTGATAATTCTCTTGGGTCCTCTACCTTTGAAGCCCAACCAGAAATAATCCAAGAGGATTCACTTCAGAAACTCATGAAAGCACAAGAGCAATTCAATCAACTTGTCATACAATCATGTGAACTGCTCAAATCCTCAATTCCAATAATTCAGTCACACCTTATGGAGAAGGAAGAGGCTAGGTTATCCCAGCCTCATCCAAATCTAGAAGTACAATGCAAGGAAAGTGATCCTCACTCTCTTTTGAAAAACTCTAGAATTTGGAATGAGGAGTGGGATTCCCTTAATGAGCATGCGGTTCAATTTCCCGATGAGTCGATCTCAATGACTGTTCGAAAGAATGGTGAAGATACATGGGTGTCTTTTAAATACATTGATGATAACACAGTTTCCTTACATGACACACAAGATTTCAATGATGAGGAAGAGGTTAGTTTATACGAACCTCAACCCATGTTAGGTGTAGAATGTGAGGAAAGTGATCCCATCCCAAATGTGCACTGCACTGGACTAGACAATGATGCGTATTGGGATGATGATCATGAATGTGCAGCCCAAATTCTCCCTGAATCAATCTCAAATCTGGTCCAGGTCAACGATCAAGACGTGCACGAAATGATCGGTCAAGAAGATCTACTCCACTCACCTGACATGCTTGATTTAAATGTGGAGAATGAACCTCTTACAACCGACTCTTCTAACTCTTGTGAGACATATTTAGACCACTCCCTTGAATTGAATGATGATATGATTCGGGAAGAGGAGTTGCCCGCTACGACTCTGGAATTTGAAACCACTCAGTTGAGGCCACCATCTGAGCTGCAAACAATTGAGAATTCAGCGCTTCAATTGAGTAATTTCAATGAACAGAGTGATCACATCAATGCTTCACTTACTGATTTTCAATCTATCTGTGTAGGACTGGAGCAAGAGAGCGTACCTCCATCCACTTTCAAGGATGATGGATTCTTTGCGCAGATCATCACAAGCCACAAAAACGAGTCACGCGCATCTGAATTTCCCAACTCGTGGGATTGCTTGGCACACTTTGCGGTTTCAAACGATCCCATATTAAAAGACAAAGTGGATACCTTGCGAGACAACATCTCGGTAGTCATCACTGACCGAACGAACGCTTATTCTGAAACCCTCTCTTCCCTTGATCCTAAACGTCTACTAGTAAAGGAAGAGGAGCTGAATCTAAAATCGAAATTTGGAGCTTCGGAATATGTTGAGACTACATTACTTTTTAAGAAGTTTTCTAAACTTTATTTACTTGTAGTCTTTGATTCACCATGCAATACTAACGTTGAAACTTCTTCTGTCTTAGGTGAATCATATAAATTATGGATACCTCAAGCAATTCAATGGAAGATTTTTTATGAGGTACATAAGTCTCTCCGGAAAGTCATGCTCCAGGGCGCCCAAGCCTATTGCAAAAAAGGTTTTTGGATGATCTTGTTGAGGAGCTTGCTAAGAGACTTATCAAGATATTGGCCGGAAGGGAAACCTTGCGGCGTGATCGATTCAATGTTTGTGGGTAACATTACTGCAAACCCTCACGAGACTACAACTCGTCCACTAGGGGTAACCTAGGGGTTTAAAGGCTTGTTGCATACGCTAAATGCAATCGAGAGCACCTGCGAAAGTGGTATGGGTAGGATTTTATTTTTGTTATTTTTGTTCTGCTTTCTCTCTCATGCTAACAAGCTTCCATGCCGTGATCTATTGGAAACTCTCTTGCTTCGTTATTCAGGTACTATCTTCCCATCACTTCTCATTTACTTTCATTGTCCCATGTGCATTGCATGCTCATATCTTTTACATTGAGGACAATGTAGATTTTAGGTTGGGGGTGGGAAATTAGGTAACCTAATCAGTATTTTCTTGGTCTTGAGCAACAATTGTGAAAAAATTTTTGAATTTTTCTGAAAATTTTTATGAATTCGAAGTGATTTTGACAGATATCCCTAATTTAAATTTTCAAGGTACATAATGGTGGATTTATGACTCTTGGATTCCGTATCTGTTAGATTTCATAGTTAAGTGAATTATTAATCCATGATTAGAAGTTGTAAACATTGATTGAATCATGATTTCAGGACACGTCTTGCTTACACATTAAGATTTCAGTTCCATATCGAAGGATTAACTTGGTAATCACTAAGCACGAAGGGAACCAGTCTGAAATATCTTGCCATCAGGGTATAAAAATTGAACAGGTTGGGCAATTAATCTTCACCATGGGTTTGCTCCCTACAGGTGAAGGTTTGATTCCCCAAGGTTAAACATTCAAAAAAAAAAAAAAAAAAAAAAAATTTTTAGGTAATTGGTCTTTTGCCATAGGTTTGCTCCCTATTGGTAAGGATTTGATTCCTCTTTTTGGCATGACTATTAATGGAAAAATAAAAAGTTGAAAAGATCAAAAGATGAAATTTATGAGGCAAGTTTGGTTATCATGAATTCTCTTGCTGGTTACCAATGAGATCCTGAAATAACAAATTCAATCTTAATATGATTAGCTGAGATTACACTATACATCCATGGATCTCAATGTTTAAAATTTTTCTAATTGAAGGATTAATGCTTTACACTTGATTATGAAGTCTACGGTGCGCTTGAGCTCAGGAGAATACAATTTCTAACATTCATGAATATTAAATTTCTCATATTTTGTTCAAAATCTCACTTGATTTCATAGAAAGTTCTCCTATAATTCTCAACTTATTTTTCGCATACTTTGCTCGGGACTAGCAAAATGCTGGTTGGGGGTTGTGTTGAGGGTCAAATATTGCATGTTAGACCCCAGATATTGTCTGGGTTTACGAATATAATGCTGTCTAATGGCTCGTTTTCTCATTCTTGTGTGGCAAAGTGATTTTATGAGCATGGATGGAAAAAAGACGTTAAAAGTTGAGATTTAACGATCTGATGACGCCAAAGGCAAGGGACACACTCCAGGGGATCAAGATTGACAAATATACACGGTCAGAAATCCGAGAAAAGTTAGAAATTGAAGCTCAAGTGGCCTGAAGGACGTCCAGAATGCAAGATCACGAGGTTCCCACCATCCGTTCGGCTCGAAACTTCATACGTCGCCTGAGGACCATAAATTAACCGTACATATAAAATTTCAGCCATTGAAGATCTCGGGAAGTGCCCCAACTGACAGATCAGCCCATAAACCGTTGATTCTGGGCCCACCTGATATCTGGAACTGTCTCAAAATTATTATTGACGCCTTAAATAAGGAGTCAAAACAGATGGACGGTGCAGATTTCTCTAAAACATTGCAATGGACCCCATATGAAATGAGTGTGTACAGTACACATGTGCACTCGCCGTGCACCAAAATTTCCAAAAGTCGGTCAGCTGCGCTGACCGACGTTTCCGTCTACAACTCAAAAAAAAAAAAAAAAAAAAAAAAACGTGCAGCGGACGCATGGCGCTGGCCGTTTTTGCGATCAGTTGTGGGCCCCACACGTGCCCCATAAGCTCAATCCGATCCGTCCACCGTGTAGAGGGCTTCGAGCACTACAAAACCATGTTATCACTTTTTACCCATGCATGCACACGTGTGAGATACAGAGGCCACAAAAGGGCTGCTCGGTAGCGTTCAAAACTGATTCTTTTGTGATTTCTTCTCTGGGACACGTCAATGGACGTTCAAAACCACCCATTCTTGACTGAAATTTCGTTCTGAATCCAATGGACGGGGTGGATTTTTCAGAAAATGCTTCTGTGGGGCCCACCGAACACAACAGCGAAATGGTGCGAAAGGTTTCGCACATCCGCGAAAATCGATTTTTCCAGGCGGTTTTGGGCCACCATCTTTGATCATATGGCAGATCTGAACCGTCTATCATGTAGAGGACCCAATGAAATCCTAAGGAACGGTGTTTCTTTGGAATTTGAGCAAGGAAAGTGGCGTGTTTCGAGGCATCGAACTTGGCTGCGAAAAAGCTTTCAATGGGCATGCATAGCTTTCCAAATCCGATTCAAATCTGATTTTCACCACTCCAGCAGCTATATAAAGAGGTTTTGGACGTGGGGAGCATTCATTCAAGGTCTTGGGAGGAAGAACAGAGGGCTCGAGCTTGGGTTTCAACGTGGGCAGAGGAGAGAGAGAGGAGCTTGGTTTTTTTTTTCCCTTTTCTTTTCCTTTTCTTTTTCTCTTTATTTATTTGGATTGAGCCCATCCATGGTAGGCTAAATCCTCCTAGCTAGGGCTAGGAGGTGAAGCTTGTAGTGAGATGAGAGATTATATGCTTTTAATTTAATTTTAATTTTTGAAGTGAAGTTGGTTTTAGTTTGATTTTAATGGAAATATTTTAGGTTTTTAATGGTCTATTGTGACTGAAATTACAATGGGTCTGCAATGACTTTTAATATTCCCATTCTCTTTAATGTTTATGATGTTAGGAAGCCCTGTTGTTCACCATAGTCTCCTAGGCATGGTTGGATGACGGTACCCTTCTTAACCTTCATACATATGATTGGTTGGTAATTAGTTTAATTCTGTTGTTTGTCATAGTCTGTGGGCATGGTTTGGTGATGGAATCCATTCTAATTCATACACCTTTCATCTCTTTGAAAACTAGATCAACGGCAGTTCAGTAATTTCCATGATTTTTGATGCAAGCATAAATTCTCCCTAATCTCTACAAGTGGATCCTCTGAATCCCTAGTTTCCTTTTCTCCTGATTTCTCTCAAGTTTATATAATTATTTCACCATTATTTCTCAAATTACATTTAGTTTATATTTCATCTTAATCTAGTTCTAGTTCTGGTTAGTTTTAGATAACGTACAAGTTTCAGTCCCTTGGGATTCGACCTCGGTCTTACCGAGTTATTACTACATCACAACCCTGCACTTGGGGAGTGAACAACTGTCAATACCTTAATGATAGCTATGAGTGTTCCTCGTTCTTTTTAGGCGGAAGCTATGATGCATTCAATCTACTTAATTAATCGGTTGCCAACCACAGTTCTGAATAGTAAATCTCCCTACTTTGTTCTCACCGGTTCTTTTCCTACATATTCCACATTTCATGTTTTTGATTGTGTATGTTATGTTCATCTGATATCATGTGAACGTAACAAACTTTTTCCAAAATCAGTAAAATGTATGTATTTGGGATTTGGAGAAACTTAGAAGGATTTTCGTTGCTATGACCCGGTCTCTCGTTGTGTACAGGTATCACAACATGTTGTTTTTCTTGAGCATATTGCCTTCTATTCATCTGGTCCTCCTTTGCCCACATCAGACTCTCCTGGTCTTACTATTTTTCCTGACATTCCGGTTGAATCGAGTCCACCTTCTTGTCCATTGCAAGTTTATTCACGACAACCACGTACAAATCCATCACCTACTACTCTCCCTACTGTACCTGTAACCGATCCAGATCCTATCTTAATACGTCGTTCCACTCATGAACATCGACAGCCTGATCGCTTGATATACTCTATATCTGTCATGAATACTACCCTGGATACTGTATCTATTCCTACTTCAAATCATTAGGCAACTAGTCATGATTGTTGAAAGAAGGTTATGGCAGAAGAACTTACAGCATTGGATGATAACCATACGTGGGACATTGTTACTCGACTTCCTGACTACCAATTAATTGACAGTAAATGGATTTATTCTATGAAGCTCAAGTCTGACAGCTCATTAGATCGATATAAAGCTTGACTTATCGCTCAGGGATACAAACAAGAACACGGAATTGATTATGATGAGACATTCACTCTTGTGGCCAAGATGAAAACTGTTCGCACTTTTCTGGCAGTATCATCAATTCGCTCTTGGCTCCTCACTCAGATGAACATGAAAAATGCTTTTCTTCATGGAGACCTCCAAGAAACAGTCTATTTGAAACCTCCTCCTGGATCTTTAATCTCTGCCAATAAAGTCTGTTGCCTAAAGAAAGGCCTATACGGTCTCAAACAAGCCCCTCGGCATGGTTTCGACGTTTTCATAATGTTGTTACAGGAGCTGTTTTTGCTCAAGATGGTCATAATCCATCATTATTCTTGCGCACCTCTGAGCATGGAATCGTCATTGTTCTCGTATATGTTGATGACCTAATGCTGACTGGTAGCGATCATACTAGCATCTCGGCTTTAAAGGAAGTTCTGCAGTCTTCCTTCAAGATGAAGGACCTGGGTAATCTGACATACTTTCTTGGACTTGAATTTTCACGTTCTATATGTGGAATCCTGGTCAGCCAACATAAATATACCAAGGAGCTTCTTGCCTTAGACTCCTTAACGGATTGGAAGACAGTTCAGACTCCCTTGGAACTTAACGTTCAATATGGCTGTGACGATGCGGAGCCCACCTTATACCGTCGTTTGGTTAGGAGTTTGGTTTACTTAACAATTACTCATCCTGATATTGCCTACGCGGTCCAAGTTATCAGCCAATTTATTTCTGCTCCTCGAACCCTTCATATGACTGTAGTATTGCGCATTTTACGATATCTACATGGAACTCTGGATCGATCTCGAATTTTTTCCTTCACGGCTCCTCTAGACCTTCATGCTTAATCAGATGCTGACTGAGCCAGTTGTACTCTCACACGTAAGTCTACCACTGGCTACTGTGTTTTTCTCGGCACTTCTCTCATCTCTTGGAAATGTAAGAAGCAGGTCACTGTTTCCAAATCAAGCACAGAAGCCGAGTATAGAGCAATGTCAGCTGCTTGTAATGAAATTATCTGGTTACGTGGACTTTTTTCTAACTTGGGCGTTCATCTGCAAGATCCTACTCCACTCCATATAGATAATCTGAGTATTATTCAGATTGCCTCAAATCCGGTTTTTCATGAACGGACAAAGCATATTAAAGTTGACTGTCACTTCATCCGCGAGAAGTTTCAGTCTTGGATCATATCGCTACCACATGTCGCATCCCATGATCAGCTTGCCAACATTCTCACGAAGTCCCTTACATCTGCATGCCACTCATTTCTAGTTAACAAACTATTACTTGTTGATGACAAGCATTAGTTTGAGGGGGAATGTTAGACAACCCACATTCCTTGTATAGAAGATTTTGTAATTTTATATTTATCATCTTTCCTTGTATAGTCGTTGAAAAACTCTATATATTCAACCCTTTAGGGTTGTCTGAAATATAGAAAAACATTCTCCAAATCCGTGTGTTTTTAATTGCAATTCAATTTGATATTGCATACAAACACACCCTTACATGGGAAGCACTAAAAAATCAATGATGTTCCATAAATGACCAAAAAAAGCGTCGTTTCTTAAGACAACCACAATGCTTCTACTCTTCGGAGTGCCAAGTTGGGGTTGTTGAATTCAGTCCATCTTAAGCATCCAACAATGCATGCCCAGCAAAAGATTCAACATGATCTGTTTCTTATGAGATCCAAGCCATCTATCAGATGGGGCCCTTCACGATCATGCTTGCATAAAAATCAAGCTAGTTACACTCATAAAGCAGACCACATATGATTAGAAACAAATATCCTGCCGTGATGGGGACATCAGAGGACCTACTCAGGTGTACCAGAGATAGAGATGACCACCCATATCAGCGCCGTTTTTTTGTGGATTGGTGACGAGTTCCAGATGGGGCCCACCGGGCCATTTTGCAGACCCTACATGCATTGGACGTGCATCAGGAAGACCCCACTTTGAGATGATGTATGTGGGTTACTTAGGAGATCATTTTAGTTATAAGATTTCTATTTCGTATCAATTCGACTACTAGATCTTGTTGATTAAGCCATCGAGCCACGAAATCTTTTAGATCTGGACCCTTTGGACTCTAATCTTGCTTCTTCTTCTTTTTTTTTTATGGTTTTTGGTATTTTTAGGAGTTATTGATAGTTGAGATTGATAATATATATTTTAGTTTTCTAATTTTGGACAATGTGCCACTTTACTTAAGTGAGTGACATGGTTGTAATTATGGAGGAGTTCTAACCCTGGTGGTGTTATTAAAAAGAATAAAAGAAGAAGAGTTAAAGTTTCTTGTATGAAGGAATTTTCCTTATTGTTTTCTAAGGGTTTTTTTTTTAAATAATAATAATAATAATAAATAAAAATAAAAAACCTCCCTCTAATTAAATTGTGGAAGGGTAGAAGCTTATTTAGTAGTGGATTCCCCAGGGAACCCTAATTCTCCATATTTTAGATTTTTTCCTTCTTAACCCTAATTATAAAACCTACAAATATGTCCATTGAGTGTGGAACATGCCTATGCTAAATTGGGAGTTCTATCCTTCCATCGATCCTATTTTTGATTGATTTATGTGATTCTTAGCATGCGGGCATGTAATTTAGATTAAATCAGATTTTATTTCCTATGTTTACTCTTAATTAATTGGTAGGTTAGCATCTTTTGTTAATTGAATTATTTTATGGACTCTTTCATAATCTCCACATTCCATGTTAGCATTAAATGCATCATGCCACCTATATCCAGTGTACAAGTGTGACCTGCCTAATGCGAGAACAACCTGATTTTTGGGCAATGACATTATGAGTGTGAGCTCCACTAGATGAACAGCTTGGAATCATACACGTTTGTAACGGCAAATCACCTCTTCAATCTATCCTCACAGAATTCAACCTAGTAGTTCTAAATTTCGATTTTATAAATATCACATTCCTAGCAATATGGGATTTAGTAGAAGCCTTCATGTTTGGAAGTTAAGGGTCCTTATTTAAGCAAGACAGAGGGAAGGATATCGAAACTTCAAGTCCCTCATCAACTCAATCCTGAGGGACTTGAAGTGAAACTGAGCCCTCAAGGTTCCCTAAAGAACTTGAAACACAGCCACGACAAATGTTAAAAAGTTGGTGCTTGGACTTGATACCCAACTGGCGACTCGGTCTTCTCTGAAAACCAAGCACCGAGTATGTATAACCCACCTTGTTTTTGGGGACCTAAAAAATCAGCATGGATTTCACTAACTTAGCTCAGACCATTCAAAAAAATAAATAAATAAATAAATAAAAGAAGAAGAAGAAGAAGAAGAAGAAGAAGAAGAAGAAGAAGAAAGAAAGAAAAGAAAGGAAAAGAAAAGAAAAGAAAAAAGAATCATCTGTGTTGATTAGACTCCTATGATATTCTAGAACTGGGTTCTCTTATTTACATATGTATTCATGGTTTTGCTAATGTCCACCTTCATGGGGACTTTAGAAATGTCCCCAAACCTTTTAAATGGCACACAGGATGACCTAGTGTTGAGCAGAACCATTCGTTAATTCATACAACTAGAAGCAAGCCATGGTGCAAAAATCATGCCAATTGAGTGATCCTAAGCTTTCAAATAATCGCATGAACACAGTCAAGATTGAGTGGAGAAACAAAATATGTCCAATCATGAGCTTGAAACATCTAGTAGATAGATCCCACTTTGTATTTCTTATGATTCTAAAGTAAAACTTTGATTTGTGATTCTAACCATGTGATTTATGGCTCGTAAACAACGGGTGGTTGTAACAAACTGGCCCCATTCAGAGGATTAGGATCATCCGATCGGTGTGATTCTTGCACCATGGGTTGCTCCTAGTTGTATGAATGAATGAATGGTTCAGATTGCTGATATGTCACCATGTGTGCCATTTAAAAGGTTTGGGAACATTGCTAATGTCCCATGAAAGTGGGGATTGAGCACGCATGCACCCACCCACACACATGCAAGCATGCGCGGGCGTGTGCGCACACACACATACACACACAAACTCGAGTGTTGACTCAGCTGAATTGCCAATTTTTTCTTGAAACTCAGCCAAACGGTGCTCTGTTAGCGAGTGAGAGTTCCCAGTCAATTTTTTAAACGTGGTCGGAACCATGACAGACTGAATTGCAATTCAAGTAATGGGAATCACATGAGATAGTAATTCCACTCATTGAAATCAATATAGAATTCAGCTGCCAGGAACTGGTGACAGACATCAGCTGATTGGCTCCAACAACAAGAGGTGATAAGAGGAGAAAAACTTTGATACTCTGGCAGAGTGTGATCCATGATACGCTGGCACTTAGAAATCGCAATGTGGCATGCAAGTAGTCAAATTAAAACATCCAAGTTATCATATCCAATATAGACATATTAAACAAAATTAAGCTTATTTAACCATCTTCCTATTGGATTTGAGAACATTTATTTGACAATTAAAAATGAAAATTCAAAGGTCTCATTTCCACAAACAAGTGTCCTCGAATTGGAGTACGGGATTTTTCAACCAATTGGATCTTGGTATTGTGAGTTGGATACACAGGGCTGCACAATCTATTCAGTTGTATTTGGGTGAATATATCCCACATTTAGAATTTCTGAGTGCCTGAATATCAAGCATCATATGCAGCCTGAGTATCACGTAATTCCTCATAAGAGGTCTGCTTAGTTCTGTTAGCTAAGGCCGCATTTGGATCTTATCTTGAATTGAGCAGAAATGACCAAACTGCAATTGTTTTCCCTAGGATTCACATTATTGAGGAGCTCAGCTCCAAATTGCAATTACACTACTTTCAAGTTTGGCTTGAAAATGAATCCAGACGCTACATCTTTGTTATGAAAACTAAGGTAACCGGAATTTGATCATTTCCATATTGTAATTTGTAAGAATAGTCCATCCAAACACAGGATAAATTAGCAGTAAAAGGGTACAATAGAGGAAGACAAGATACTTACATGCGAACCTTCTTCTTCTCCTTGTACCTCATCATGGCATTTCCTCTGGCCTCCTTGTGGGGATTCTCTGAGTCATGTGAATTCCACAGTGGGTCGCCTTTGGCAATGTTGGGTGAAAATTCACTATCAAGATAATCCGCACCATTGCTTTCCGCTTTGAACCTTGACAACGGGTATGATAAGCCTGAATAAGCGGATTGAATAGAGCATGTAGAATCCATACTTTCAGTAAAGAGATAAGCATGGTCGGAAGGACCGATATCTCTTACTTCATGGGAGGACCGATTCATGTAAACAGGAGCTGCTGAGATATCCTGATATACAAGAAAAAAAAAGAAAGGAATAAGAAAAACTTTTGATCTGTAATTAGATCCCAAAAATTGAAATGGCCTTGAGATCATTGCTAGCAGGATTCAATGTGGGCCCATGGGCCAGTGATCAAAACCCATTGATCTGAGAGCATCCATCTGGCTATTCAATTGTATCATAAGAGAAATATCAAGGTGAGATAGAGCAGAAATAAAGTGGTGAGCTAATGGCGAAAATATCACTGATTACAGCCTCTCCATCCACACAAAGGTGAGCAAAGAACAAATGTCCAGATTTCAACAAATGTATGGCAATCAGCATCTCTAATCAGTGGAAAATTGTCATGCAGGTCATCCATTGTGGGACCTAGTAAATGAACAGTTTGAATAAATGCATGATGGAGTTCAAGGGGCAAGCCTCCCTTGCAAAGCTCATATCACAAGGGTTGCATTTCCATACTAGCGTTCTCTATATTTTCCATCATATCTAAGAGAAAGTTGTGCATTAAATGTGGTATAGCAAGAATCATTGGGAACAATATACCGTAATGCACTATTCAATGCAGGCATATGCACGCAAGCACAACACACACATTGGACTCTTACTATTAATAAGATAGTGTTAATCTCAATGACTGATACAAGTAATGCCCTAATCTCCTCTAATCCTCTTCCTTTCTGGTCTCTTTCCTCCTTTCCCTTCCTAATCTTAAATTCTAAATTTTTACATCCTCATTGAGGCATACACTGATGTTGATTGGGTTGCGTCACACACTGAAAGAAGATCTACAACTGGCTATTGTAAAATGGTTGGTGGAAAATAGTTATTGGAAGAGTAAGAAGCAACCGTTTGTGGATTGCTCCAATGCTGAGGCTGAGTATTGTTCTATGGCGCATATGATTTGTGAGCTGCTTTTGTTGAAGAGCTTGGTAAAGTTAAGCATTCATGCTAATCATTCATTGACAATTCATTGCGATAACTTGGCCATGATTCATATTTCTTCCAATCGAGTGTATCATGAAATGTACAGAAATGTTAGCATGAGGTTTTGTCATCACATGTACAATCCCAGACACATCAAATGGATCCTTAACGCCTGTCAAGGACAGCTTCAGATACTCTGCACCTAAAATTAGTCCTCCACACTAAGCAGAGCTCTTTGCGCCTCTCTGCCAAGGTTCAGGCGATAACACCTAAGAATCAGGTGCTTAGCCTCTTCTATAATAGGCTTCAGTCTGCCTAGTTTCCATGCTTCTACGGAATTGAGCCCCTCTCGTCCAATTAGCATCTGACACGTGTCCATAACCGTGTAACAAACTTCCAGAGGAAAATCAAGACCCCCAGTAGGATATGAGCATCTCTCTAGTTCTAGACTACATCTTATTTAATATTTCACTCCCTTGGCATATACCCATGAAAAAGGTTTCATGTATTAATTTCCTAATAAACCTTCACAGTAGAACTGTAATTAAGCAAAACTCCATGACTGACTGATGGAAGATAGTCCATTTGATGAGTTAATCAACCTGACTTTTGGGCCAGAAGAAATCGATTGTCCCATCCAGTGAACTGCACAGATTTTGCACCCGTGCCAATATATGGCACATTTGCTGGCAGTTGTGAAGGGCTTAGCAGAACCATGCAAAAGAATATACTTTTGTGAACTTGCAAAGTGCATAGATTGTGCAATAAAGCTTGTGCGCACGCCATACATGTGACATCATGGCACATACATGCAAGATCTAATCCATCCACCAGGTTGGTCTGACATTGTACATGTTTTCCCAAAAATAAAATCCAGACCAATGAGCATGTGGGCCCCAATATTGGAAACGGTGGATGTGATAGAGACTTCAACCAAGTTTTCAGTGCTGTACATATGTTTTGCAAACTGTGGCCTGAGCTTTATTGGCTATTGCATGCATGTGCTTAGCAAAGCTCTACTTTTGTATTAGTAGTTTATAGATAACACGAGATCGCAATGAGATGGAGACAGTGAACTCAAAAATTAAAAGATAAATGCTTAGAATTTCTAATCAGAAGGTAATTATCTCATTCTCACCTCGATGGATCTTGGATAGCCACTGTCTGATTTACCAAGTGATGAGCCTTTTTCCATGGAGGCACAAGCCACATCTATGTCGTCGAACAAGGATCTATTTTGCTCTTGATCAACCCCAAAAAGCTCTTCATAGTTTCGGAATGTCAGATCAATATCAGGGATGTTGACTCCATCATAGCAATCATTGTCCTCACAAACTCCAAGGTCTTGCAGATTTTGAGACCACACCTTTAGAAATAAAGATGGACAGAAGCAAATCAAACGACTGATGTGGTATTGCAGAATGACAAAATGAATGAAAGTTACACAAGTCAACTAACTACTCATGCCACAATACTGTTTTTGAAAAAGACAATCCAATACAATATGATGAATTATAAACTATGAGACATCCACAATGGGGCCCATGATCTCAATAGTCCAGATTGACATGCACATATGCCACATCTCTGCCTCCGGTGGACAAGTTGCACATACTAAGGTTGTCAAGCAGCATAAGATACCCACCTGGACCCATTTTTAACATGGTTCGCAATGTTACCATATGATCCATTCCAGGAAAACAAATCAGTGACCTGAGATGATAATCACCAAACCTGGCTATCTTCAGCTGAACTTTTCCAATGCCAATAGGAGTCTCCATGCAGTGTGACTCCATCATTGGAAGAAGAGTTCAAGTGCTCTGATTGAGATACTGGTAACGAGAAAGGTGGCAGTTGCAGTTTGGCATGCATAGCTTCTTGGGCATCAATACCATGACTTTGAGGATGCCCGCTATTCAGCTTAGGATCTTGATCGAGCTGTTTCAGCGTATGAGCTTCAGTCGAATATACTTCTGTTTGAACCTGCCCATGTACCATAGAAGACTGACTGTTTCTTTCTGTAAGCTGAAGCCTTTCCAAATTAATAATCTGTTGCAGAATACAGTCAGTCACTTGCTGCTGTTGATTCCCGTGAATTATCTGCAAGACGCGTCATAAACTCAGGATTGTTAGATACAGTAGATAACACTAAAGTTGCATTTGGATACACGATCAAGTTGAAATGCAATCGCATTTGCCTTTGTATTCACAATGAGGAACTGGCATTTGATTGCGCTTACATTCCCTCCAAGTCCAACCTGAAAGAAACAGTTGCAATTTATTTCCTAGCCACTCAATATGAATACCAAGGTAATGTCAATCCAGTCACTACATAACAGTTCATCCAAATGGAGCGTATTGAATATTTGAGGATGCATAAAGATCACAATTATGGGCAAGAAAGAATAACAATGTTCTTTTTCCATTTTCATGTTGTCGTCATCGTCGTCTTAGACTTTCTCCATGAACTTCAGGTTGGCTCTTAAATGGTAGGTTTTAAGAAGTTTTACAATCTTCCCACCCAAAATCAACCTTCCTCTTTCGCCGGGACCTTTGGAACCAGCCATGGAAGAGGCCCACATTGACACCATTCACACGACAACACCGTCCCACCCAGTACTGACCCTCATCCAGAGCATTACATGCACACCCCTGAGGGGTAAGCAAACAACGATGGACCATTTCCATTTGATGTGTATTTGGCAAAATTAATGTAATTAAGAATATAACTTTGAGATAGACAATGGAGATCTTTTGGATTTCACAGTGGCATGGAAGTAATATCCACATGCACCGTCACAGTAGTTTCCAAGGGTTTTGGGTATTAGCACACATCTGAAATACTAACGTTCTCAAGATACACCATATGGATGTTAAAACTCAAATTCATTTCATACATTATCAATTATTCCAAATACAAGGGGAGCATAGTTGTAAAACTCAATAACTCAACTTGAAACTCAGCTAG
The DNA here is from genome assembly GCA_037074715.1 of Magnolia kwangsiensis. NCBI lineage: Eukaryota > Viridiplantae > Streptophyta > Magnoliopsida > Magnoliales > Magnoliaceae > Magnolia > Magnolia kwangsiensis. The sequence continues at coordinate 193,933,367 of CM073572.1, forward strand.
GAAACTTAGGAAACTCAGTCATGGAGAGTGACTCGGCGTCAACTCAACAAGTTTTGTTGAGCCATCTTGCAGACTTTGTCAGCTCAACAGGATTCGTTGTGACTCAGGCCAAGTCACTTGCCTGGTCAAACTGGTTTTTTAAACAAAAGTAAAAAGAGGTGAAGGGGATTCCAACACTCGACATCTAGTAAAGCAAAAAAGGTTTTTAACAATGCTGTGGGCTGTGAATTTGATTGTTTTAGCTATTTTATATACTTTAATCTAACATAACAACTCTAAGTATTTATTCTAAATATTTTAATTTAATTATTAAATATCTAGTAGAGTTGGCCAATAGGTAATAAGATGGGGGAAAGTATACTAAGATGGTTTGGCCATGTGCAAAGGAGACCAAGAACTGCAATGGTTTCAAGGAGTAAGTTCAAGCTGAAGGCTCTAAACGGGCACAAAGAAATCCCAAAAGGATATAGGGGAGGTAGTGAGAAAAGATTTAATGAACTATAGCTTAACTGAGAATATGTTCCTTGATGGAGTGGAATGGTGGAACAAGATTTCTGTAGCAGACCCTGATTATTTGGGATAAGGCTTAGATGGTGGTGGTGGTATTAAGTATCATATCGAGTCAAGAATGACTCACTCAAGTCTTCAAGTCAACCTGACTCAGCTAAACATAGAGTCAAGTTTTCAGGTTTTTGAACTATTAAGGAGAGAAAGGTCCCACTAATTCAAGAGGGGCAAAAAATAGCAAGGTAAACATCCAAGATATGCTGAAAAAGGCAGTTATTCAAGCATAATCTTAGTCATCATAGTAGCCTTGTCCCGATTATTTGGGGCTGACTTTATAATAATGTTTTCCCAGCACAGGAATTCTCATGATTGTTGGAAAAATTTTTGCGATCGGCTGCCCGGCTTACATCAACCCGCCTCCTTTACCCTGGCTTGTACCAGCCACTACAGGTGGATTTGCTTGAAATAACAAACTATGTCAATGAATGGAATAGAAAAACCCACAAAAGTGTCTTTACACTGTTGAGAAACACCACCAGGATTAAAACATCAAATTTTGAAAGAACCTCGAGACACCATAGAGCCAGATTTCTCTGTTGAAACATGCACACAGTCTTGTTTGTTGATAGTTGAAAACTGTCACTAGACTCATGTGGCCAACCTGTGCCAAATCCAAGCCTTTTACATACAACATAGATGTATTTTTCTAAAAAAAATTGAGGCTGATCTGGTTATCCGGTTAGGGCATATGCACAAAACAAATGGACCATTAGGAAAAAGTTGACCAGCTATGCACATTCAATGTACATGTGCAGCCCACCCGATGATCATATTAGCGTGACCTTTGAGACCATGAATCACCACAGTGAGGTCCATGTTATGCCATGACTTATTAGAATTGTAAACCACCAACAATGGATAATTAAAGGTGTTTCAATGCATGGGTCACTTCAATATGCCATATCTTCCCACGATTATCCGTTGACAAATACTCGTAAAAAGAGGAAATTGGAACAATAAATCCTAAAAGGAAAAAGAAAATAAAACAGAGCTATAGATAAAAAGGAAACTCGAAAGAAGCAAAGTCTGCTCAAAGAAAAGGTGGGTGTGAGAACACATAAGGAACTTTGTCAACCCAAATCTGCTAATCAATCTGTTAGACAGCTCACATACCTTGTATAACAAGTTTACCTTGTATAGTTTGTTTCCATAGGTAGAGGATTCTGAGTTTATTTTCCTTATATATATGTATGTAATCTCTATATATTCAACCCCATTGGGTTGTCTCAAATACAGAAAACCATTTCGCTTCACAGTTTACATGGTATCAAAGCCCTACTGATCCAAATCCGGCCACCCCATCGTCACCGACTCCACTACCTGTCAAATCCAACCATCCCTGCGTCCGGTCATCATCTCTGCTGCATCCGACCACCATCTCTGCTGCGTCCGGCCACCCCCTGCTAGATTCTACGTCGTCCGGCCACCCCCTGCTCGGTTTTCCTGCTCCAAATCCAACGCCCCTGCTCGATTTTCCTGCTCCAGATCAAGATCCAGCGCCCCTACTCGATTTTTCAATTTTCCAGGTCCACATCCAGCGCCCTTGCTCGATTTTCTAGATTCAGATCCCGATCCAGCGCCCCTGCTCGATTTTCCAGGTCCAGATCAAGATCTAGCGTCCCTGTTGCCTCTGTTGCTGATTGCTTTTGATCTCTCTTTTCCAGATCCGGAGCTCCTATTGCTGTTGCTATTCCACCAGATCCAGAAACTACCATCCCTTGGGTATCTCCTGTTGTACGGTAATTCTACGACCTTCTTCTGCTGGAACTCTTTGCATTCTTTACATTACTTCAAATTAATGGACAAGAACTCATCACATACAGAGGCCCCACATTGTAGTTTTAATGGTACCAACTATTCTTTATGGGCCATCCATTTTTAGAACTTCCTCAAAGGTCGTGATTTGTGAGAACTAATTAATGGATCTGTTACTATCCCCACTTCCACAGATGTCGACAAATTAGCTGATTGGGAAATGAACAATGAACGGATTATTACCTGAATTTTCGATTCCGTTGATCGGTCCATTGCTATTGGCCTCACATCTCATCGCACTACTAAGACAATATGGGACCATCTCTAGACAATTTATCAACAGAGTAATACGGCCCGATTATACTGCCTGGAACAGGATCTCGTTACCCTTACTCAGGGTGACTACAGTATTCAATCTTTTTACTCCAAAATTGTCTCAATTTGGACTGAGATGACTATGATGGATCCAACATTTCCTCATGACTTTGAGATATTCCAAACTATGCGCGAGAGTGTACGAGTTCGACAGTTTCTTATGAAGCTGCATTTGGAATTTGAGCATTGTCAGGCTGCTCTCTTAAACCATAGCCCTACTCCTCCATTGAATTCAGTTATTAATGATTTATTGCCTGAGGAACAACGACTGAAAGTTCTTTCTCTTCCTTCCTCAACTCCGGGATCATCTGATATGGTACTTGCTGTGTCTACCGCCACACCGACACATGGTTCCACTCCTTTGACTTGTCGCGGTTGCAACAAGGTGGATCATGTTGTCGCTCAATGCAAAGAATGGTGCGCTTATTGTCGACGGACTAGTCATAGTATTCAGGACTGTCATACATGTGCTTATGCATCTTCTTTCAGCCGTGGACATGTGGTCGTGCTCTTTCTGTTACTGTTGCTACTATTTCTTCCGAACCGTCTGTTAGTGATTCTGCATCTGCTGTTTCTGCTGAAGGTCTTTCATCTCCGTTGACTCCTGCGATGCTCCAGCAAATCGTTCAGGCCCTTTCTGCGGCTGGTATGTCAAGTATATCCCCATCTTATACATGGTTCTTCGATTCGGGTGCTTCCAATCATATGACTGGTGTTGTATCTCATCTTCGTGAAATTCGTCCCTACACCGACAATCAGGTTATTTCTACTATGGATGGCACTAGACTATTTATTGAGTTCGTTGGATCATTGACTTTCTCTCCTTCTACTCATCGTCAGTTCACCCTTCATGATGTGTTTCATGTCCCTAACCTCTCCTCCAATTTAATTTCAGTTGGTCAACTCACATCCAATAACTACTTAGTCATATTTTTTTCCAACTGTTGTTTTGTGCAGGATCTGGCAACAGGGAAGGTACTTGGGAAGGGTAGGCGGCATGGTCGTCTGTACGTGCTGGACTTTGATCCGTCTGTCACTCCGGCTCCTTGTTTCTTTTCTTCATCTTCATCAGATATTTGTACGACAAATAAATTGTGAAAATTGTGGCACTGTCACCTGGGTCATCCCCATTCAGATCGGTCACTTTAGTTAATTTCTTCTGGTATGTTAAGGAACATTTCTCTTAATAAAAATGATTTGGATTATTCTTGTTCTTCCTGTTATCTTTCAAAAAGTAAGTGTATTCCCTTTTCTATGAGTACTACAAAATCATCTTATATGTTTGAACTTGTACATACGGATGTCTGGGTTCCATCACCAATTATGTCTCTCTCTGGGTTACGATACTATGTTATATTCATTGATGATTTCACACGTTACACTTGGATTTACTTTCTGCAATCAAAGTCACGGGTTTTTGAAAAATTCAAGTTATTTCACTCTATGGTGAAGACTCAATTTTGGGTTCCGGTTCAAACTCTCCGCTCTAACTCGGGGGAGGGGGGGGGGGAATATCTCTCAACCGATTTTTGTACATTTCTTCAAGGTCATGGGATTATTCATCAGACTACCTGTTCTGATACTCCACAACAGAACGGGGTGGCTGAACGTAAAAATCGTCATATTGTTGAAATTGCCAACACCCTGATGACAGCTATGAGTGTTCCTCGTTCTTTATGGACGGAAGCAATGTTACATTCAGTCTACTTGATTAAACGGATGCCAACCAAAGTTCTGAACAGTAAATCTCCCTACTTTGTTCTTACCGACTTACCTCCTGCATATTTCACATTGTGTTTTTGGTTGTATTTGTTATGTTCACCTGGCTTCACGTGAACATAACAAACTATCTCCAAAATCGGTCAAATGTATGTACTTGGGATTTGGGGAAACTCAGAAGGGTTTTCAATGTCATGATCCTATTTCTCGTCGTGTTCGGGTTTCACGACATGTTTTTTTTGAACACATTGCATTTCATTCATCTCTTCCTCCTCCGCACATTCCAAACTCTCCTGGTCTAACCACCTTTCCTGAAATTCCGTTTGCCTCAAGTACTCTCCCTCATTCGTTGCAGGTTTATTCACGTCGACCACATACAGATCCATCACCGATTAATCAACCCGAACCTACTATACCTGTTGCCGATCCCAAACCTACCTCGATACGTCGTTCCGCTCGTGAACATCGAACGCCTAATCGCTGATATATTCTATCTACCATGAATGCTACTCTGAATACTGTTTCTATTCCTACTTCATACTCTCAGGCAACCACTCATGATTGTTGGAAGAAGGCTATGGCAGAAGAACTTGCGGCATTAGATGATAATCATACGTGGGACAGTCACTCGACTCACTGACCAACAGCTAATTGATAGCAAATGGATTTATTCTGTCAAGCTCAAGTCTGATGGATCATTGGATCGACACAAGGCTCGACTTGTCGCTCAGGGATACAAACAGGAATACAAAATTGATTACGATGAGACTTTCGCTCACGTGGCCAAGATGAAAACTATTCGTACTCTTCTAGCTATATCTTCTGTTCGCTCATGGCCACTCGCTCAGATGGATGTGAAAAATGCCTTTCTTCATGAAAACCTTCAAGAAACCGTATATTTGAAACCTCCTGGCTCTTTAATCCCTGACAATAAGGCATGTCGTTTAAAGAAAGCCCTGTACGGCCTCAAACAGGCACTTCGAGCATGGTTCCAACGCTTTCACGATATTGTTACGGATGCTGGCTTTACTCAAAGTGGTCATGACCCATCCTTATTTTTGCGCACCACTGCTCACGGAATTTTTATTGTTATGGTTTATGTTGATGACCTTCTACTGACTGGTAGCGATGCTACTGGCATTTCGGCTTTAAAGGAAGTTCTGCAATCATCATTCAAGATGAAAGACCTCGGTCATCTGACATACTTTCTTGGACTTGAATTTTCACATTCCAACCGTGGGATCCTGGTCAGCCAGCGTAAATATACCAAAGGTCTTCTCGCCTTGGCATCATTGACGGATCAGAAGACAGTTCAGACTCTCTTAGAACTTAACGTTCACTATGGCCGTGACGATGGTGATCTACTTGCACAGCCTGACTTATACCGTCGTTTGGTTGGGAGTCTGGTTTACTTAACTATGACTCGCCCTGACATTGCCTACGTTGTCCAAGTCGTCAGTCAGTTTGTTTCTACTCCTCGGACTCTTCATATGACTGCGGTGTTGCGCATCCTACGGTACCTTCGTGAGACTCTAGATCAATCCCTGTTCTTCTCCTCCACGGCGACTCTGGACCTTCGTGCTTATTCGAATGCTGATTGGGCCGAATGCGCTCTCACACGAAGATCTACCACTGGCTATTGTGTTTTTCTTGGCACTTCTCTCATCTCTTGGAAGTGTAAGAAGCAGACCATTGTTTCTAAATCGAGCACAAAAGCCGAGTATCGAGTGATGTCCGCTGCGTGTAGTAAGCTCGTCTGGTTACGTGGACTTCTTTCAAACTTAGGTATTCCTCTACAAGATCTTACTCCACTCCATGTCGATAATCTCAATGTCATTCAAATTACCTCTAACCCAGTTTTTTCATGAACGGACAAAGCATATTGAAGTTGACTGTCACTTTATCCGCGAGAAATTTCAGTCTGGGCTCATTTTTCTTCCACATGTTACATCCCATGATCAGATTGCCGACATTCTCACCAAGTCCCTCGCTTCTGCGTGTCACTCTTTTCTAGTTGGCAAACTATTACTTGTCGATAACCAGCATTAGTTTGAGGGGGGATGTTAGACAACTCACATACCTTGTATAACGAGTTTACCTTGTATAGTTTGTTTTCATAAGTAAAGGATTCTGAGTTTATTATTTTCCTTGTATAGATGTATGTAATCTCTATATATTCAACCCCATTGGGTTGTCTCAAATACAGAAAACTTTTTCGCTTCACAGTTTACACAATCACTAGATAAATTGATGCTGATTTGGACATGGACACACACGCGAGGGTTGAACAACAAAACCAGTTTTCAAACATAACAATGTTGTGGAATTTTAAATATTACAATATAAAGATAAGTAGAGCTGTGCTGAGCCCACACGTGCATAAAATAAAAGCTCATGTACATGCCGCACATGAGCCAACATGACAGGATAGGTCCAAGATCCAATCCATCTATCAGAATGGCATCAGTATATTGATGCCCTGGCCCAAGAATCAGGTTGTTCCACTAGTCAGGTAGGCCCAAGTGTGCAAAAAAATGTATGGCTCTGAAAAACTTGGATGAGTTTTCTAACCCATCCACCTGTTTCCAATATTAGGGCCCACATGCTGATCGGACCAGATTTTATTTTTTGGCAAAACATGTACGAGGTCATACCAACCTGATGGATGGATTAGATCTCGTGCATATGCACCATGTTGGCACATGTGTGGTGTGTACACAAGCTTTATTCACATATGTGCATTTAGCAAAGCTCAGATAAGTATATAAAAGTACTTAAAAAGAGGTAACTTAGGATTCTCGACAGTATAGTGGGATGAGGTGGCTTTATCCACATCTTGGACATGTCCTTGGCCTAGATTATTTTCTGATATAAGTATCACAGTTCGTACCAATGATCTGGGTCAGAATGCAGAAGACCTTTAGAAACATTTTCCAAAAAATGGAAAGTGATCTAACACTTCTTAATGGTTTCTCAAAAATAAATGGTGACGAAAATAATATACGCCATTCACAAATTGAGATAAATACAAACATCCGTACATATGTTTATATATTCCATCCAGAAATGAGATCATACAAACATATGTACATATATATTCCACTTAATGACTTGCCCTTGCCTTCTCTCATGAGAGAAACCAAGATACACCAGCCATTGATATAGATAATTTCTAGAGAGTAATATAATTGCCCACTTCAGGAGTGAAGAAACCCGATTTGTGATTTGAAATTTTACTCTTAGCAGGATTCCACAAACCACAAAAGGGAGCACTTTAGTGTTGTATTGGAAAGAAAGAGCTCTTTCATATCTGCCCAAGCATCGTCTCATGACTTTTTGTAAATTCGACTATATGAGTATAGATCCCGAAAATCATGAATTCCCGTGGCGTGGGCCCAAATGCTAGCCAAGTAATGTCCTCTATCGATTCCATCATAACTCTAGCTTCTTGTGCTTGATCATGAAAATAGCATTCTGTTTCCTTCACAGGGCCCATGATACATAATTTTTTTCTCAAAACATGTGATAGACCGAAATGGGACTTATGAGAATTAGACCCGCTTTTTATTTATTTATTTGGTAGGTAGGCAGAGTTCAAACACACATCCCCAATGTTGTGACACATAGCATTGTCCATTTGGGCCACACCCATATCCCCCCTAGAATTCAGTTCTCCTTAATCAACATCAAAATGTTTTGCACAATGAAACTTTGGATTTGGTTATTTCTTAACAATTTTATTTTGATAGTGCATAGAAAGGCTCCCATGGAATGATCTTTTGTTTTTCAACTTTATTAGCAGAGAAGGAGAACTCCGAAACTCTTAGAAGTTCTTGCTACTATTATTCCCAGCCCAGTTTTGAACATCTCAAGCACATGAGCAAAGGTCTGGACTCTGATGTGTGTGTGCCAGTTGCCACACACGTTAAATGGTCGACTCATCCACAGTACATGTGACATCAATCCAACCCCTCCAAATAGCGGGCTATTGCAGATTGAGCATAGCCTGAAAATCACACTGATCATTCCACCTTAACCATCTTTTTTCCCCAGTGAAGTTGAACAGTTGACCAATTTCTTCATTTATTGTCCATTAAGGGCCCGTTTGGCCGGTCGGATTAGAAGGGACTGGATGGTATTGGAAGGGATTGGAAATTAAATCCCCGGATTGGCCGGCGTGCCAAACAGAGTCGATGATCTGATCCCAATCCCTTGGATCTTAAGACAATCCACTGACAACACCATCATTACCTTTAAATCCTATCCAATCCACCCTAATCCCTTCAAAGTTGCCTGGGACGTGTTTGGTTCGAGGGATTGGAAGGGATGGGAAGGTTTAATCCTGAGATTGGCCGGGCATGCCAAACAGGCTGGATATAGCAATCCATGGATCTCAAGACAATCCACTGACAACACCATCATTACCTAGAAATCCATGCCATCCACCCTAATACCATTCAATCCCTTCCAATCCACCCGGCCAAACGGGCCCTAACAGCCACCAATTGGATGGCTAGGATCATGCACTCAACATGATTTTCAGGCTATGCACACATTTCTGTGTTCAAAGAATGTTACAAAGAATCTAAGTAACAAAATCAAACAACATCAGACAATCATCAAGCACAAACAGCTCCCACATACCTTGCTTTGGAGCACGCTGGGACCTGTATCACTGCCCCCACCAAAGATTGAAGCCATTGAGTCCAACCCCGATGTTGAAGTAGATTCTTCCATCAATGGACGGAACCCCCTCAAAGTTTCCATGTTATTGGCACCCATAACAACAGAACTAAACTTACAGGAAACACCCCAATCTCGAGAACCATCACCTCTGAGCAATCCCTTCAATTCATAGCCCCACAGCGCTGCAAAATCCCGAGCTAAAGGGCACCCCATGTAACAACTCACAGCCTGTTTCTGATGCGGCCCACCTGACACCACCTCATGGGAGATCTGATCACACCCGCGGCACATAAACAACTGATGGTCCTCACACCATATGAAAGCCGGTTGGGTTCCACAGCCCTCACAAAGGAAAGCCCGAATGTGTCGCTTGGACAGAGAATTTGCCGAGTGCACCTGAGCATCGCAGGGAAGGCATAGGCTCGATGCATCAGATTTGCAGTAAACCGACGGCCTAGACTTGCCGCAAAATTCACAATTTCTATCCATTTGATTTCCAATCACATTCAGCATCAAGCAAAACTCCACTCCTTGAAATCCACTCCTTTTGCTGGAATTCAATCCCAAAAATGCTTCCAATTAAAAGGATGTTGATATCCAAACGATTAGAAGCAACATTTTCAACCCATTATCTCTCTTCGTTCTTTTTCTCCTCCAACTGGAAAGAAAACCCAGATCTTCAAACTCGAGTACTAGGACATCAAATCGAATTCTGAATTTGTAAATCCCAATCTTCAAACTAGTAAAGGAAAATGTACCCACTAATGGATTTGAAAATACCCAAATGAGAAAAATCACAATTCCTATCCGTATCCTTTTTTCCTCCTTTTTCCTTCTTTCACACCAATTGAAAATTCTCCACTTTTGGAGTCCAAATTCGAACCCAAATCTCGATTTCAACCCATGTACCCAAAATAAGATCCAATCCCAAATTCACCAACCGAAATATTCGAAACCAATAAAGAAAATGCTGTGAATTAAAGGATCTGATCAAGGAATTCAAAATTCAATCCATCTTTTCTGTTTTCTTCCTTCTACTCCGATTGAAATAGTCTCTACTTGGAGTCGATAATCGAACCCAAATGTTGATTTCAACTGACGAATACAAAGAAAGATTCTGATCCTAAACTCATGAAATCAAAATCTCAACCAATGGTTTCAAAAGAAATTTAAAAGAAGTGAGAGAGAGAGAGAGAGAGAGAGAGAGAGAGAGAGAGAGAATTTAAATATTTCTAGTAAGTTATTTTCATATCGAAAATCCTCCTGAAATCCCAACCTCGATTTTAATGTAATGACGCGAAGAACGAATCCGAACCTGAATCTGAAGATATGAAAGCGGTACACTTGCATGCACAGATAATTTCATGAAAATCCTATGGAAAAGGGCAGCTCGAAATCCAAAGCGTAGGAAGCTATTAGATGGTTTCGATTGGGGAAAAAGCTGGGATTTGAGATGGGTTTTTTACGGAAATTGATTGAAAATGAGGTGGATTTTGAGAGAAAATCAGAGAGATTTTGAGAGAGAAAAAAGAGAGGCAAGCTCTCAGCTGAGCTGCTTGTGCTTCTTTTAAAGAGTAGTTCGGCGAGATAGACTGAAGTAATATGTCACATGTGGACGCATGGGTCATTCTCTTCCCAGGCACGTGCTAATCTGGAGAAATATCTGAGTCGTTCATCTGGTAGGAACCAATGTTTATGCATTTTGAAATCAAAATCAGACTGTTTATGCCAACAAGTAGGTCAACCTTGTATGATGAAAAGGGACGGTTAGAATAGCTGACTACCAATCTACATTTTATTTACACGTGTGGCCATCTTATGGCCAGATCGCTCTCAGTTTCAGGAAACAGAATGTAAGAAGTGGGCCCACTTTCAGAATGCATCAGCTCGTACCACCAGTGGGGAATGTAAGATTTGGATGGCCCTAACTTCTCCATAGATTAAGATGGGTCTTGCTTTCATCGCAAATGTATCAGTGATTGAAGAGTATCATTTCTTATCCATGGTCCATCCAATTGATGGTCCTCGAACACTTGAAGAGGAACGGTGGTGATCAACAATCCTCAGTCAATAAGAATAAAAGTGAACCAACTGGATTGTGATAATCGTTGGATTGTTTTTTATTCTCTTGTTTTTGATAATCTAACGAGGATGAAATCATATGGACGGTTCAGATCAGTGGTTCCTTCTGAGAATGTGCGGTGGTGACAGGAGATGGACTGAGGTCTCACCGGATTGGAAATGAACTCATTTCTAATAACTGCAGTAAAAGCGGCCTCACCAGCGCTCGCGCTGCGGGTGACTTTTCCTTCCGACGTGTACACTCACGTGGCGATTTTGGCGGGAACCTTATCGGAAACGGATTGGCTACTCCCCCTTATACCAGCCCCGCGGATGCTGGTCGGTGCTCCGTGGGCCCCACAATGATGTATGTATTTCATCCACTACGTTCATCTATATTTAAAGATTATTTTAAATATTTGTTCCAAAAATTAGAGGTATATATATCTCGGGTGGACCACACCACATGAAAACAATACTGATTGGATATCCATCATTAAAATCCTCCTAAGGTCTATTGTATTGTTTATTTGACATCCAATATTTTTATTAAATAATACAGGCCATGAAGGGGAAAAACAAAAATCATCTCTATCCAAAACTTTAATGGCCCGTAAAATGTTTCTAATGGTCGACACTCATTCCACACTCTTTCCTGTAATGTCGTCCATTTCAGATAGGGATATACCTCATTTTTAGTGTCAGGCCGTAAAAGGATCTTTAAAAATAAATGAACGGCATGGATGAAACACATAAATCATAGTGGGGCCCATAGAACACCGACCATCAGCCATTGGCTGGTGTAGGGGGAGTAGCCAATCCGTTCCCAACTTTTTCACCTGGATCGGACACACGTGGACACGCGTCGGTCCCACCGGCCTTATCTGGACTGGTAAAGAAAACTCCACGTGATTCACGAGAGCTTTTACCAATAAGAATAAGCCACGTGGCATGAGCCACTGCCCAAGGCTCGCATTCCTGTGCGACAGATGCCGATTCCCACCAACTCTGCCACCGGAACCAAAGTTGGCCCAGCGTGGTGTTTGTAAGAAATAAAGTGTTCATCTTAAAATAGTTAGTACGTAAGTTTAAGTGGGCTGCACTGAAAATAGTTGGTATGTAAATGTCTATGGTTAGATGTTGAGGGACTTGCACAAAATCTTAGGATCTAGCCATCCAAAAAATTAGAATTATGGAGTAATTAAATAATAATAATAATTAAAGCATAAACTACATAATAAAAAAATTTATGTGAAAAACGTTCAAAAAGGTAAAAATCACAAAATCTCATCTAGATCAACAATCCACTATCAAGTAGAATATTACAATCGATCACAAGCACACACCGCTTTGATCAAACCTTCTTCACTCACGTAAGAGTGGATAAACAATAAGAAAATAAATAAAAACGAAGAGATCTCACCGATTATAAAGACGTAAAAGTGCTGAGATGTCAAATACACAGTAGATTACCTGTACGAGCAGAACCTCCCTTCCATAAACTTCCTCTCTCTCTTTCTCTCTCTATCACCTTTGATAGCCCTAAACCCTTTAGCAACCCTTGTAAAGCTTTAGAAAACCCTCTTGCATTGCCTAAAGAGTCTTAGGTACCTCCTATTTATAATTTAAGAAACTCTCTTTCGCATGGGTGCAAAAATCGCCTCAAAATTCCGTAATCCACACAAAATCGCAGAACGAATATGCGTAAGCTCGATTGGTCGAGCAAAGTCCTCGACTGATCGAGCACCTCCCTCGACTGATCGAGCACCACGAAAAAAATTCAACCAATCTCACTGGAGTTTGAGTCGAGATAGTCCTCGACTGGTCGACCGGCACCCTTGACTGGTCGAGTGAGGTTCGCAATCGGTCGAGCCTGGGAGGAAATCCCATCAAAACTCCCCCTTTCCAACCCAAGAGGGATTTACGTTCTTCAAGCCAGGCAGGTTCCTACAAATATTAAACCTGTCCTTGAATAAAGCCTTGGTTATCATGTTTGACTCATTATCGTCTATATAGACTTTTTCAAGCTATAATACCTTCTGCTCCAAAGTATCCCTGATCCGGTCACTACAAAAAATAAGGCTTTTACTGATGAATTTTTTCGTCGATAAATGATCATTTTTCATAGGTAATGAGTTTTACCGGCGAATTTTTTCGTCGGTAAAAGACCGAGGGTAAAGGCTTTTACCAATGAAAAATTGCATCGTCGACAATGGTAAGACTTTTACTGACAAAATTTTTCGTAAGTAAAAAATTTTGACAAAACTTTTATCGACGAATTGTTTCGTAGGTAAAAATGTTCACGAAACTTTTACTTAACGAAATTTTTTGTAGGTAAAAATGTTCACAAAACTTTTACCTATGAAAATTTTTGTACGTAGAAAATATTTATGAAACTTTTACCTATGAAAATTTTCATAGGTAGAAACTCTTATCAGCATTGCTATGACTTCTACCTACAAAATTGTTCGTAGGTAAAAACTTTCGCCTACGAAATTTTTGGTAGGTAAAAAAGTGGTTGAATACGCGGATGAAACTTTTACCTACGAAATATTTCGTAGGTAAAAGTCTTTTTTTTTTTCAATATTCGGGCAAAAATTCCTAATATACACCTATTACAATATATTTCATCATATTCTTCATAATATACACCTGTTATAATATATTTCATCATATTCACATTTACATCCATCTAAACACAAATTACATATATCCATCCAAACATAAACTACATCCTTCCAAACACAAACAATCTTATCCACATCACATTCATCCACGCATAAATACATATAAGTTTAACATCATAAATAAAATACAAAAAATTATTCATAATCTATTTCCTGGTGGGGCTCACAAAATTCAGTGTAGTCAACACATCACCGAGGTTAGTGTGCACACACACCTAGGTCCTTACTCATGCCTTAATGGTAGATTCAAAATAGTTTCAATATAAGGTCAGGAGTTCAAGTATCCATTATGGTCGTAAGCGACTCTAGTTTGTGAGTATGTGTTAAATGAAAAAAGAAAGAAAGAAAATGTTGATTTATCTTTTGGGTTGAGCCTAATGATACTTTGTGATTTCTTATCAGGTAGAAATTATTATTAGTTGTTTTTAGAAAGGTAAGATTAAGCTACTTATAATTATATTAATATGATAAAATATTGTACGCATATTTGAGCAAACACCACAAAATAAACAATCCTATGAAAAAAAAAATGAAAAGAGAGAGAAAACATATGAAAGGTGATCCTTATCTCCTTTGATAGATTTAAGCTACATGTGCCCTACCCAACTTCCTATAAGGAGAAGTTATATGGGTCTTGAAATAATATTGGTGATAAATCCACCTTGTCTATTAATATTATCATATTGTGTTAGGACATGACCCTAAACTCAAATATCAAATAATTTATGCTATAAGAGATAGTGGAGATGAAAATAGATGCATTGTGATGCTTGAGTTCGAGTATGATTGTCAATAAAGCAAGATTTTCTTATTTGTTACCATATGATTAGGCTACATATTATATACTACGTTTGATGCAACAATGCTGACAACGTTAATGATGACTAGGACTTGCAGTCACAATGCAAGAAAACGAGAAATTTCTATTTGTATCAATGGTAAGCAGAGGATCTAGATTCACGATGCTCATATGTCATCCAAATTGTTTATAAAGTCATAACCCCTAAAATAAACTAAAAAAAACACAAAAGTTTGCTAATCCTAAACTCTTATATCCCAAAGAAGGTTTGAATGTATGCGTTCAATCTCTATTCTTATTTACCATGTGATTCACTTAAGTATGAATTTACTTCATTTTTGGGCACATGTCCTAGCATAAACTTATAAAATTTAAAGACAATAAATTTCTCAAGAATATCAGAGTGAGCACCACCTAGATTCTACCTTAGTGGGGAACACACGCAATTCAAATCCCCCTCTAACCACCTTCCATGCCTACAAAAGAGGATAAAAATCATCATAATAAGAGACAACAGCTAATGTCCCAACAAAGTATTTAATTGAAATCATAAAGGAAATAGGCTATGAATAATTTACTTGTATAAGGATGATTCTTTAAGATTGTGTGTGGGCCCATTCAATCGGGTTCAGGTTCGAGATCGGGTTTAGGTTTGAGTTTTTAAGTTTAGGTTAGGGAGTTGAGATTAGGATTAGGTGTAGGTTTAGGTTTAAGGATTTGAGAATACATTTAGGTTTTAGGTTTAGGTTTAGGTTATAGGTTTAAGTTTATGTTATAAGTTTAAGTTATAGGTTATAGGTTTAGGTTTAGGTTAATGTTGTAGATTATAGGTTTAGGTTATAGGTTTATATTAATGTTGTAGGTTATAGGTTTAGGTTAAGGTTATATGTTATAAGTTATAGGTTATAGCTTTAGGGAATTGAGAATAGGTTAAGGTTTAGGTTTAGGAAATCAGGTTCGAGTTCGGGATCGGGATTGAGTTTAGGTTCGGGTTTTCAAGTTTAGGTTTAGGTTTAGGTTAGGGAGTTGAGATTAGAATTAGGTGAAGGTTTAGGTTTAGAGATTTGAGAATATATTTAGGTTTTAGATTTTAGGTTTAGGTTTTACATTATAGGTTATAGGTTTAGGTTATATGCTTAGGTTTAGGTTATAAGTATAGGTTTAGGTTTAGATTTTAGGTTTAGGTTTAGGTTTAGATTATATGTTTAGGTTTAGGTTATAAGTATAGGTTTAGGTTTAGGTTTTAGGTTTAGGTTTAAGTTTAGGTTTAGGTTTAGGTTATAGGTTATAGGTTTAGGGCATTGAGAATAGGTTAAGGTTTAGGTTTAGGAAATCGAGTTCGGGTTCGAGATAGGGTTTAGGTTTGGGTTTTCGAGTTTAGGTTTAGGTTTAGGTTAGGGAGTTGAGATTAGGATTAGGTGTAGGTTTAGGTTTAAGAATTTGAGAATACATTTATTTTTTAGGTTATAAGTGTAGGTTATAGGTTTAGGTTTAGGTTAGGTTATAGGTTAAGGTTTAGGGAATTGAGTTTAGGTTATATGTTATAGGTTTAGGTTGTAAGTTATATGTTAAGGTTTCAGTTATAGGTTAAGGTTTAAGTTTAAGTTATAGGTTTAGGTTTAGATTATAGGTTTTGGGATTTGAAAATAGGTTTAGGTTATAAGTATAAGTTTAGGTTAATGTTGTATGTTATAGGTTTATGTTAATGTTGTTGGTTATAAGCTTAAGTTATAGGTTTAGGTTTAGGTTTAGGAATTTGAGAATACTCCCTCAGCGACATCATCTCACGATCGTGACATGTACCACTTCGGACACGTGCGCTTTCTCGCCAAAGCACATGCAATGCGGTGCATGATTGTGTTAGCTAATACTTAATTAAGTTTATTCATACAGTAGGTTCGGAAAGCTAAGGTACCTCCCTTTATATCATTTATCCAAATGATGATCCATATATGGTCGTCAATCCTAGTTAATCACATATGATAGACAAGTTATAGGGCAATGTTACCCCTGATTTAAAAGCAGTGGATAGGAAAGTTCATGTCACCAAGAGAGGCTCGTCACCTCGGCGTAAGCCTAGTTTATACTCGGGGTCACTATAGGAAAGGCTCGTCACTTTAGCGTAGGCCGACAGCTTGAATATAGTGTCTCATACCATCGTATTTGGCTCATGAGTTTGGGTTGCTCACTGGTCACTATAGGGAGGCTCGTCACCTCAGCGTAGGCCACCAGCTTGACCACGGTGTCCCATACTACCATGCCCGGCTCATAAGTCTTAGCGGATCGTGGTACCAAGGTTGAAACGGGCTTTACATTAGTAAGTGGTACCTTAAATTCAAGCAGTAGCGTCCATACATAATAAACACAAATTAGGCCAATCGAGTTACTTGACAAGTTCAACTGGTATAAGCGTACGTTGAATTGATTGATATAGAGCACGTAAGCACTCCGCGTGGACTAATCACTGTCGAAAACCAGCGTACGACTTGGGTTCATCGAACGTGTCTTGTGTGGCGAACGACCTCGGCCACTAATTCGAGAATTATTACCGATTGCCTGGCCGCGTAGTAGTCCTAAACCAGCTCAAACATAACATGTGGATACATGTGATATTCATAACAGCATTTAACAAGCAATACTAACATAAATCTCATTTGAGCATTTTAATAAAACATAAAGCATATTATCATATATATGTACTTCATTCATATATTACGTAGCAGTAAGGCAGGTTACATGAAGAAAATTGTAGCTATAAATAAGGTAATTGAGAATTCGATCTCAACATCCTTATTAAATACATTTCAACAAGCAATTTTTTAAATTAGATATTTTATCAAACACTTAGACTACACATATCAACATACATGTAATAAATTAGTTATAACCTATATTATAGCAAATCCTTTCACAAAGGAATTGCTACACATACAAGAATCATATATTCTCAACCAATAATTATAACAAGCACAAATCATAATTCTATATTCATTCAGACATTTCAATAAACACATGGAATGCATTATATTCAACATAGTTCATATATATGTGTAATACACGAAAAACATCACATCTAAGCACATGTGACAACAATCAAGTTAGTCATAAATCATTAACTAATATTAAACGCCTTGAAAACCATAACCTAAACGTTTATAGTCTGCACCTTTTGCCGATACGCCGATTACGAACTCAGTTCGTACACAACGCCTTTGTCTACAGCACAACGGCTACCTAAATCATGAAATAAGTTAGTTGTTTCACCATTTTATCTATTTGGATTCCTAAAACAGATTAGGGTTATGATTTCTTACCCAAAAATAAAGTCGGAATCGCCGACGTGGCGACACGGGAGAGATGATTCAGTATGTGGAACGGTGAGAGTGAATCCCAATAACAATCTCTCTATCTTTCTTTGTTCTCCTCTCTTTTCTCTTCTCTTTTCTCTCTTCTCTCTCCTAAGGTTAGAAAAATTCATATGGAATAAGAGAAGGGTGGGTTAAGGGTCTTATATAGGCCCAGAACTGATGTCATTGGCCCTAGGGCCATGATATACTTAGGGTATAGCCAAAAGGTATCTGTTTTAGGATAACGAAGCTCATCTGTAGGTCCATTACTCGCATACAGTCTGGAGAAAGTTTCCTGACCATAGATCTACGTCAAGTTAAGATTTCAGTCCGATCGGGTTAGTGGATCGATCGTGGAGGACCCGTTTCAGTTCAACGGTCATCGTCACTCGATCAAGGCCACAAGTATACCATTGGGTGCAGAAAAATTTTCTTAATCCAAGGGTGTAGTTGGGTCTGAATCTGACGGTTTAAAGTCTTAAATTTGGCCTGCAAGCGAACGACCCAATTCACTTAAATTTGAGTTCATTTTCTAAAGATATTCGCATTTCTCACACACTTTACTCATGACTCTAGTTGTGTGTTTTTGGATGCTATTTGGACTTAATTCTCGCGATGGTTGTCAAGCCTAGTACGGTAGTCATAACCGTATAGTTTCGCGGTAGTTGGACTTTCAACGTACAATCCAGGTCCGATACGGACTTTTAGCTATGCTCCCGAGAGCAACTGGGTTTTGAGATTTCTCCGAGATTTTTAGGTAATGTAGAGTTAGCGAATTTACTATTTTTGGGTCTTGCAATTCGTATAGAAAGTAGTTCAAGCTAATTTACTAATTAATTCAGTTTAATACTTAACTAATTTTCATCTAATTTTTATATAATTTGATCCTTAGCGATTTCTGCATGAGGTGGTACTTTGGTCTTTGTACGGGTTTTTTTCGAGACGTAACACTAAATGTGATTCACATATCCAACCCACTCATTATGTGTGTTCCACTTGGATGAGGGGTCATACCAATTTTCAACCGCAATCAAAACTCATGTGGGCCCCACCAAGTGCTCTTATATTTTTTAGGATGTCTTCACATAGTTTTAGATGGTATGGCCCACTTGAGTTTTGTATACAGATGATTTTTAAGATTTCTCATAACCTAAAGGGGACACATCAAATCCACGGTGTTGATGTTCGACACACATCATGATGGGGCCCACAAAACTTACTAACATCAATTCTTAAGTTCTCACGAGGTCAGTAAGTTGGGTTACAATTTTGACCAGAATATTTAGCCCATTTTACATGTCTGGTCCATTCATTTAATTTTATTGATCAATTCCCTCAATTTGACTAGTTACTCGCCTCAATCAAGATACATATGAAAAAGATATTGGGCATACCAAGATTGATCAACAATTTCAGTGAAATTTGAGAAGTAATTTACTCTTCAATTTGAACTAATTAGATTGTCCAAAATTGATTAAAGGTTCAATTAGTAGATGTGCCTAATAATTTAGTAATTTTATTTTTCACAGATAAATTTCAATTTCCATTTAAAAATAACATTTTTTTTCAAAAATGTATATTTATTTTTTACTCTTTTAACAAAATATCATTTTTATTATGAAATATTTCAAAAAAATTTATCTACGAATTCTTAGGTTTAATTAGTAGATAAATTTTTATTTTCAAAATCTCAAAAAAATTCTCATATTTTATTTTTTTTCTCAAAAATTTCAAAATGCCGATTTTTTTTTCCTTCAAAAGCATCATTTTATTCTCAAAGTTTTTCTTGAACATTGTTAAAATTTTTAAACTTCTCAATATTCTTTTTCATGTGATATTACAAATCATTTAAAAATTAATTTTTAATTATATATTAAAAAAATTCCACTCAAACACACACACACACACACACAAACATACTATCTTTACCGACAGTTTTTGTTTGTATGTAAAAAGCATTAGTGATGTTTTTCATCCATCGGGAAAAAGTCTGTTAGGAATATTTATTTGTCGCAACGAAAATTGAATTTCGTTAGTAAAACATTATTCCCGATGAAATTTTTCGTTGGTAAAACATTATTACTGACGAAAAAAAATTTCGTCAGTAAAAGTAGTGTTTTACCCACGGAAGGTTTTTTTGTCGATAAAAACTTTATTCCCGACGGTTTTGGTTCATTGATAAAACTCTTACTATGAAAGTTTTAAAGATGGCGCAAATTTTTTCTATTTTAAAAATTATAACATTATTCCCGACAAATTGTTTTGTCAGTAAAAATATTATTATTGGTGATTTCTAGCCGTCGGGAAAACATTTACCGATGAAAAAAAATTTCGTTCAAGAAAGTAGTGTTTTACTGATGAAAGTTTTTTTCTCGGTAAAAAAAATTATTCCCAACGATTTTGGTTCGTTGGTAAAACTCTTACCACGAAACTTTTTAAGATGGCGCAAAATTTTTCCATCGTAAAATTTATAACATTATTCCCGACGAAATAGTTCGTTGGTAAAAACATTATTACCGACGGTTTCGAAAAAAATTTCATCGATAAAAGTAGTGTTTTACCGACAAAAGCCTTTTCGTTAATAAAAAATATTATTCCTGATGATTTTGGTTTATCGATAAAACTCTTACCGTGAAACTTTTTAAGATGGAGCGAAAATTTATCTTATAAATTATAATATTATTCCCGATGAAATTTTTCGTCAGTAAAAACATTATTACCAATGGTTTTTAGCCATCGGGAAAACATTTACTAAAAAAAAAAAAGTTCGTCGGTAAAAGTATTGTTTTACTGAAGAAAGTTTTTTTTGTTGGGAAAAACATTATTCTCGATGGTTTTGGTTCGTCAGTAAAACTCTTACCGCGAAACTTTTTAAGATGGCGCGAAATTTTTGTCTTAAAAATTATAACATTATTCCCGATGAAATTTTTTGTCAGTAAAAACATTATTACTGATGTTTTTCATCAGTCGGGAAAACATTTATCGATAAAAAAAATAAAACACTACTTTTACCAATGAAATTTTTTTTGTAGCAATTTGACTTGGAGTGATACTGTATCTCTATGTGCTTCAACTTGGAGTGCTGACTTGGATTCTTACTGAAGTGTATAGCAATTTGACTATCGCAATAGACAACGTGTTCCTCCTGCTTCATGCTAAGTTCCTGTAGGAAGCTCTTTATCCAAAGCATCCCTTTACATCCCTTTGTGATTGCAATGTACTCGGCCTCTGTCGTCGACAACATTATGACCTTCTGTAGCTAGCTCTGGCAAGAGACTGATCCCCCTACAAACGTGAACATGAACCCCGATGTAGACTTCCTGGAGTCTATGTCACTTGCCATAACTGCATTTGTGTATCCCTTTAACACATGCAGGTTTTCTGTCACCATAGCATAGGCTCAACCTGGATGAGCCTCTTAGATACTGCAGTATCCACTTCACCGCTGCCCAATGTTCTTTATTAGGATTGACAAGATACTGGCTGATAACACCAACCGCATATGCTATGTTTGGGCGTGTACACACTGTTACAGCCCAGACCCAATAATCTTATAATATCGCTATATTTACTGGATCTGGCACGTAGCAAACCGAACTTCAGGATTGGTACCCAATGCTCACACACTAAGTCCCAATCTCAACATCCGGCATGGTAATGTAAAAGATAAATCTCACCATTCATTTTTCATAAAAGAGACATTAGAGATAAGATAATTAACATCTGCAAACAAGTAAACTGGGTACTATAAAATTTTAAAAGTACAACATCTGTCTGCGCGATACATATATACATCATGTACAATTCAAAATTTTCAAAAATCAAATTAGTTTTCTTATCTTAGCACCTAACTCGTAGTCGCTACTTGTTTTTCTTCTTTGGATCCTTTACCTGAGTGGTTAAAAGACAAGTCTTATAACTTTAATAAGTACAAAGTCTTCATGGTAAGTATACAAGATAAGTTAACGTAAGAGATATAATTGACAAATGCAAGGTCCTCATGATAAGTATGGAAGATAAGTTAACATAAAAGGTATAATGAAAGAACTGCCAAAAGTAATAAACTGTATAAAACGATGTCTTAATGAATAATGGAGCGTGATCATTTGTGAAATGCATGAATTAATTGTATGCTAATTGTAAAAACACCTGCCAATAGTCCTCTCACCATGGACTTGACCGCACTACTCCTGAACATCATCATATCAACTATGATCAATATATTGTTGGAACTTAGGATCCACCGGGGTCGATGCCCATGCACCAAACACCAACAATCGACCTCGCTAACCACCAATGGAATTACAACCTCCATTGTGTATACTAGTAGCGGACCTTGTTCGCGCTTCTCCTAGCAGGCGGGTCAAACCGGTCCCCGTTTGCCACCTCAGCCCTAAGGCGGGTTGGACATACCCCTTCTCGACTTGGCCTCGTCAATGGGAGTCAAATCTATGACCCATGTATCCATCCGGCCCAATGGTGAGGCATCCCAAGGTATATTGGAAATCCAGCACACATGCTCTAAGCATATCCTCCAAAATCTGATTGACTCTCTCAGTCTGCCCATCTGTCTGGGGGTGGTAGGCGGTGCTGTGCTTCAAAGTCACACCCAAGGCTCGCTGAAAGTTTTTCCAAAATTGTGACGTGAACCTCAGGTCACGGTCAGATACTATTGATATCGACACTCCATGTAGCTTGACGATCTCACTAACAAATAACCGAGCAAGTCGGTCCATGGAATAGGTAGCACGTATAGGTAGGAAATGCGCTGACTTTGTCAATTGATCAACTATGACCCAGATGGTATCATGACCTTAAGGAGTCCGCAGTGATCCCATAATGAAATCCATGGTAATGTGCTCCCACTTCCACTGAGGAATCTCCAGTCGTTGTAAGGTACCAGAGGGTCGTTGATATTGTGCTTTACCCTTTTACATGTATCGCATTGGGCAACAAATTCAGCAATGTGACGCTTCATCCCTAGCCACCAATATTGCCTCTTAACATCGCAGTACATCTTTGTATTGCCTAGGTGGATCGTGAATTTGGACCGGTGTGCATCGGTCAATATTTCTTGCCTCAGCTCCACATCTTCCGGCACATGCAATCGCCCTTTATAGCAAAGTCCACCATCTACACCGACTTGCCACTCAGATGAATCATCATCAGTCATTTCCTTCCAGCGATTGATGATTGTGGGGTTAGCCTGTTGTGCCTCAATGACTCGGGATATGAGTGATGGTTGAATGGATAAGCTTGCAAAATGCATAGTAGCTAACTGTAAGATCCACTTGAAATTAAAGTCCCTTATTTCTTCCAATATTTGCCACTGCTGAACCATAAGATGAGAAATTATTCCTCGTGGCTAGCGACTGAGGGCATCAGCTACAACATTGACCTTACCTGGGTGGTATTGAAGAGAAAAATAATAATCCTTTAACAACTCTAACCACCTTCTCTGCCATAGATTAAGCTCCTTCTGAGAGAATAAATATTTAAGGCTCTTGTGGTCTGTGAACAGATGAAATCTGACCCCTTATAGATAATGTCGTCATATCTTTACTGCAAACACTACCGCGACCAACTCTAAATCATGCGTGGGGTAATTCTTCTCATAAGCCTTCAACTGTCGAGAAGCGTATGCTATAACTTTATCATGCTGCATCAGCAATCTAACATGTGAGGCATCTGTGTATACTACGAACCCTTCATTTCCAGATGGTAAGGTGAGAATTGGTGCCGTTGTCAACTTATCTTTCAACTTCGCAAATGCCTTCTTGCAGGCTTCACTCCAATCAACAGGTTCTCCTTTACGGGTCAGTCGTGTCAGAGGCGCCTCTATACGAGAAAACCCTCGAATAAACCATCTGTAGTATCTCGCTAGACCCAGAAAGCTTCGAATTTCTGTGACATTAGTGGGTTGCTGCCACTTAAGCACGACCTTAACTTTAGCCAGATCTACGGCCACTCCTTCTCTAGTAATGACGTGGCCAAGAAACTTCACTTATTCCTGCCAAAATTCACACTTCTTCAATTTGACATATAATTGATGAATACAAAGTGTCTGCAGAGTAGTGCGTAGATGATGCTTATGCTCCTCCCGGGTACGTGAATATATCAGAATATCGTCTATGAATACTACCATAAACTGGTCGAGATAAGGGCGAAATACCTCATTCATCAATTGCATAAATACGGCCGGGGCGTTCGTCAGTCCGAAGGACATGACTAGGAACTCGAAGTGGCTATATTTGGTGCAAAAAGCCGTCTTAGGGATGTCCTCCTCTCGAACTCGTACTTGATAGTATTAAGAACGTAGGTCGATCTTCGAGAAGAACTGTGCCTCCCTAAGCTGATCGAACAGATCATCAATCCTTGGTAATAGATACTTATTATTGATGGTCACTTTATTTAGCTCCCTATAATCTACAAAAAGTCTCAACAACCTATCCTTCTTCTTGACGAATAGGACTGGTGCTCCCCAAGGAGAACTACTTGGGCGAATAAAGCCCAAAGTGCGAAGTTCCTCCAACTGCTTCTTCAATTCTTCCAACTCCATGGGTGTCATGTGATACGGCGCCTTTGAGATGGGTGCAGTATTTAGCATCAGGTCAATACAGAACTCCACTACCCTTTGGGGAGGTAGGCCCGGGATGTCTTGAAAGACATCAAGATATTTGCATACAATTGGGACCTCCTCGATCTTTAGGGTCCTTTCATCTTCTACTAGGAAGGCCAAGGATGTCTCTATTTGCTCTGCTGGCAGAATCCTGAATTGAAACTGTGGCTAGTCGATTATAGAGAAGGTGATTGTCCTTTCGAAACAATCTAATGATGCATGATATGTGGCCATCCAATCCATACCCAAAATAACATCCAGGACATCTTCATAACAAATAAATCAGTGGGTAAGATGTGATCTCCAATCTTCACTGGGCAATCCTTGCAGTTATGGCTTAGGTTAGAATGCTCACCTAATGGTGTGGTTACTGATAACTCTTCTACTACCCTTTCTGGCTCTAAACCCAATGTGTTTACGAGTGACGATGATATGAATGAATGAGATGTGCCTGAGTCGAATAAGGTGTGTGCAAATGATGAGAAGAGAGTAGTCGTACCCTCGAGTATCGTTGCTGATGATTGAGGATCAGTCTGCTGAATAGCATATACATGAGCTTGGGCAGTCGCTGCAAATCTTGCCTGTTGTTTCTGGGGCGGTCTCTAGTATTGCTGAGAGTGGTCTCGACCTTGGGGTGGCTCCTACTGCTGGCGTTGTTGAGGCTGTTGTTGAGACCGATACTGTTGAGTCTGTTGTTGAGGATGGTATTGTTAAGTCTGTTGTTGCTGAAAAGGTCTCTACTGGGGGTGACCATGAGGCTGTTGTCTGAAAGAAGACCTATCCTTTCGCTCTATAGAGACATCTGACGGATTGGGGTAAGACCTGACCTGATGGCCTACTCCACTGCACCTAAAACATGTCCCTTTAAATGTTAATCGTTGCGAATCTCGCTGGGTTTCCCGAACAGCCAGTTCTTGCCTAGAAAACCTTTTCGATGGATGAAACTGCTGAGTTGGGCCTCCCCTCCTCTTGTTCTTATTATCCTGTCTTCAAAGTGGCTACTCACGAGTCTTGTTCATCTCTTCAAAATCTGCTTCTATGATCTTAGCTCGGTCCATCACCTCTTCAAACATAGGGAGTCGCAAAGGTACTACTATACTCCTTAAGCCAGGATGAAGTCCCTTCTCAAATTTATGAGCTTTCATACTAGGGGTTGAAATCAGATCTGATGCGAAACGGGATAGCTCAATGAATCTGGCTTCGTATTGGGCCACAGATAAAGCTCCTTGCTCAAGAGATATAAATTATAACACCATCTTTTCTCGAATACTATTAGGAAAATACTTTTGGTCAAACTTGTCACTGAACATGCTCAAAGTCCATACTATACTCGACCCAGCTTCCTTCTTAACTAACTGCCACCATAACTCTGCTTCTCCCTCTAGTGTGAAGGTAGTAAGTGACACTTTTTGGGAATCAGGACACCTCATTACATCCAAAATCTTGATAACCTGGGTCCTCCATCGGTCGGCCTCAAGCGGATCTGGCTGCCCTTTAAATCGAGGGGGTCACAAAGCCTGGAATTCTCGAATCAAAGCTGATTGCTCTGATATGGAAGATGCCTCTGCAGACTTCCTCTCTTGACGTTCCATTAGAGATGCTATGGAACGAAGGATTTCCTGAACCGAAGCGGCATCCTGAGTATCTAGTGCCTTGGCCTGGTGATCCTTAGATGGCTCGTGCTCTGCCGTTGTTTTCATTTTAGTGGCCTTCTTAGGCGCCATGATCTACAATAGAAAATGGATGTCTCAGTTAGTTATAGTCTAAAATAGTCTATTAAGGTCAAATAACAAGGGGTGTATGTAAGACCCGTATCCTAGTCCGTACTGTTCCGTCAACTCCCGCGATCCTTCCCGTCGAATTTTTACAATTCGCGACCTATAATCAACGCTTACACACGACCCTAACTCGTATCCTGTAGATTTGAATCGGCTTAATCCAAGACTTGTATCATTGTGACTGCACCGTCGCCGCGACTCGCTCACCGATCCGATACCCTGGCAGGGAAATGCAGACCCGCGTTCAGTTTAAGGAAAAACACCGCGCGTTGTAAATCCCAAGAGAATCTCTACAACATGTCCCATCCATCCCATCAATCACCTCATGTCAAGTACAAAGCAACCCATGCTTTCTCTCTCCAAAGTCAACTCTTTCTCACCCTCTCTCTTACACCACCTTACATGTCAAGTACCACATCCATTACTCACCTCACCCATCACTCCATCACCCATACCTCTTTCCTTACAACTCTCTCTCTCTCTCTCTCTCTCTCTCTCTCTCTCTCTCATTCTTAACACATTTCCAAGAAACATTTCCAAGAGGGAGAGAGTGGTGCACGTCCAAGCCCTCCTATATGAGAGAAAAGTAATTTTTGGTGGCCCACCTTTACATTCCAAAAGCTCTCATCCTAGCCATCCAATTAACATCTCTACCATCAAAGTGAAGCTCTAGGAGACCGGCTTTCTAACGGACCAAGAAGATCAAGTGGTGGGTGCTTTAATAGGGTAGTTTTTCATATTTTTAAGATGGGCCAAGTGAGGCCTACTGATCAATGGTATGGATCTCACTTTGGACACTAAGATGTGGCTGATGGCCCACCTTGATTATCGATATCATTCCATGATGGGGCCATTTTCCATGGACCCCATCATGATGTTTAATTCTAGTCTGAAAGAGGTCATCTAGACCATTCATTTTGGGTGGAGAAAGGATCTCCACCGTAGATCTTTGATTTGATGGGTCCACATGTAATGGGACCCACTTGATGTATGAATTGGATGCTCGAAACGGAGGGCCCATAGTGTCGAGGTCCGTTCATCATGCGTGTCCCACTCACTTTCTCTCTCTCCCTCTCCCTCTTTTTTTTATTTATTTAACTATTTTGTATGTGATGTTATGGCCTTGTGGCCACTTGGATGGACCCCACTATGAGGCATGTATTTTACCCAAACCATCTATAAGTGGGGCCCATCTTATATGTATTGTACTCACACCATCCATCATGTGGTGGCCCACCTAAACAGGGCCCACCTTAAATATATTTGTTAAGCCCAAAAACGTCCAGCGTCTGGACATTGCTCGAAAGAAAACACAAATATGAGCTTGGCTTTCCAAGTATTGGAGAAGGGCCACTCATATAGGCCCCACCTTGATGTATGTATTCCATCCACGCCATCCATCCTATTTACCAGCTCATTTTAGGCGCTGAGCTGAAAAGTGAAGCTGATCCAACTTTCTGGTGGGCCATACCTTAGCAAACAATGATCTTCACCATTTAAATTCACTTGGTTTCTTTTTACACGCTGAAATACATTGGATATGGGGATCATTTGATCCGTCTTGAGCCAAGGGATGCAATGGATGGGTTGGATTTTCCGGATGCGAGCCCTACCTAGGAAAAACCGCGAGAAAACTCAATTTTTTTTTTTAAAAAATAAATTTAAAGCAGCAGAGGCTGCTACCTCTGGACGATTGCAGCAATAGGGAGAGGACGCGCAAGCGTCCTGCGCCCCACCTTGATGTTATTTGCCATCTAACCCGTCCATATGGTGGGCCCCTACCTTAAGTAGGCCCTCTCCAAAAATGAGCCACATCTAAAGCTCAAGTGGCCCACACCGTAGGAAATAGTGGGATTGGATGTATACCATTGAAGCTCTTTTATGGGCCACAGAAGTTTTGGATCAAGCTAGAATTTGTACATCTAGGTCTGTAGCACCTTATCAATAGATTAGATGGAAAATATATGTTATGGTGGGCCCCACGTGGGAGCCCACAGTGACGTATGTGTTGTACTCCCACTGTCTAGTCAGACGGTGGAGGCCACAGTGATGTATGTATTTTCCATGCCGTCCAGCCATTTTCTTTGGCTGCTGGATGATTAGTGGGACCCACCATGATGCACGTGCTGCATCCTATCCCTCCAACCATTTTGAAAGATCATTTTAGTACATGAGTTAAAGAATGAGGCAGATTTAAAGTTTAAATGGACCCCACCACCTAAAGTAGTGGCCAATGACGTCCACCGTTCAAAATTCCAAAGTGGCCATAGTAACTTCCTATAAACTGATATTCACTTCCACGTCATCCAACAGGTTGGATGAAAATAAATGTTATGGTGGGCATTCTAAATTTTAATGGTGGAAATCATTATCCCACTTATATTTAGGGTATGACCCATTTGAAGTATATGTAGGGCCCATTGGTATGGCTCATTTGAAGTATATGTAGGGCCCATTGGTATGACCCATTTGAAGTATATGTAGGGTCCATTGGTGTGACCCATTGATTTATATAAGGCCCATGTGATGGTACCCATATGGATGTACTTGTGGCCATCCATGGAAGCCCACCTTGACGCATTTGTAGCCTATATTTATGGCCTATTGTTGTGGTCCACCTTGAGGTGTATAAGGCCGTTATTGAGGCCCACTTTTCTATAAATGTAAGGCCCATATTATGAGGCCCGTTGTGATGTATTTCAAGGCCCATGGGTTATGGACCATTGCAATGTACATAAGGCTCGTTGGTGAGGCCCATTAATGCAGCCCATTTGATGAATGTAAGGCCCATGTGATACAGCCCATTCAATGTATCCAAGGCCCATGGGTCAAGGCCCAACGGGATGTCCTTAGAGTCCATTACAATGTGTGATTTTCCATGGTTCATGTAATGATGTTTTATGGCAGGCAGTGTCCTAGGAGCAATGATGGTTTGACGCCCACATTGTATCTACAATGTTGGTTAAATTTTAGCATTGTATCTCTTCTTAGGGCCCATTGGTAAGCCCATACTAGTTGTGTATAGGCCATTTAGGCTCATCTGCATTGTAAGAGTAGTCCATTACTTTATAACATGCTTAGTATAATCCCATGACTCATGCCCATACGCATCATATGTATGCTTGATATGAGTAGTGACTGATCATAGCATACGCCATTGGGCAGACCATTTACGGGACTCGTTATGAGACAGAGTACCCCACATGATCACGCAGTATGCGCTGGATTGCTGCATGATTTGACGGTGTGATTCATGCATCTCGCATATGTGTGACTTGATCACTGCACGCCCTAACGACATCAGGGTCATGGCCTCCACAAGTACATCGTGGATGACCGTATCGGATATCGAAAATACTTGGTTCTAGCACTGTGGGCACTTAGGATGTCCTTGGATGAAAGTTCCAGAACCTTTTTGGTACTAGGAGTTGCTCTAACGTCTAGACCGAGTGGATACATAAGCGCCCAAGTGCCAAATACCAGTAGGCCATGTCTCCCACTGTGTAGTGGTCTGTTGGGAGGGGGTGTGGCCTTATCCGTCTGAGTGAGGGGGCTATAAGCTAGGCTGAGTTTGAACAGCTCGCAAATGAGTCTGCTATCGATGAGTTGGGTAGGTATTGGCAGACTACTAGTCAAGCAGATAGTGAGGTATATTCCGCTTGCTTGATTGTGTAGCTAGGGAGGAGGCAGTTACTGCGAAGTATATTAGACCCCGGTGATATCTAGAGAGGAACTGTACTGATATGTATACTTGATGAGTACCGACTTGCTTGGATTGCATCTCGCATATGACATTCGGCTACGTAAGCCTCACATTGCATCGGTATGGCCAATAGCATTCTTGTCTCGCATCGCATGGCCTTGGTATGGTCGATAGCATTCATGCCCTGCATCACATAGCCTTGGTACGGCTGGTTGTATTTATGGACTTACCGCATACTTTCGCATTACTCTGATATTTTACACTTGGCGTTTGCCTTGCGCACACGCTTACACCACCCTCTAAGCGTTTATAAGCTTATACACAACCGTTGCGTGCAGGTAGTGTTGGACAACAACAACGCTAAGGCAGGAGTGTGCATCTGACTATTTTGGAGCCTCTGGTCACCTTGTATTTCCTTTTTCACATTGTACTTAAAGTTTTTAATATAGTGGATATGTGGTGATGTTGTTTTGTGACTTGGTTATGCTTATGGTTATGCTCCATTACAAAAAAAAAATTTATTCTGAAAATCCTCCTTTTAGGATCCCAGGATCGAAATCTGGCATATGATTGTCAGGAGCCGAGAATGGGGCACTACAGAGGCTGTCGGCACCGGATTCGGCAATCAGGATTCCTGTGAATCCGATTTTCGGATTTGGGGCATGATAGTGTATCTTCCTAATCTCTTATATAAGTGATTTTTTCTAAGTTTCTTAAAGGAAAACCTAGTATTTCTAAGTTGTTAAGTCGGTTTTCAAGTTTTAGAACTCTAGCTTTCTCCTAAATGGTTACTTGTCCATAGGTAATCCCTTATCTCATGCTCTGATACCAACTTTGTCACCGCCCAGACCCAATAATCTTATAATATCACTATATTTACTGGATCTGGCATGTGGCAAACCGAACTTCGGGATTGGTACCCAATGCTCACACATTAAGTCCCAATCTCGGCGTCCAGCAAGGTAATGTAAAAGATAAATCTTACCATTCATTTTTCACAAAAGAGACATCAGAGATAAGATAATTAACATCTGTAAACAAGTAAACTGGGTACTACAAAATTTCAAAAGTACAACATCTGTCTGCGTGATACATATATACATCATGTACAATTCAAAATTTTCAAAAATCAAATTAGTTCCCTTGTCTTAGCACCTAACTCGTAGTCGCTACTTGTTTTTCTTCTTTGGATCCTTTACCTGAGTGGTTATAAAAAAAAAGTAAGTCTTATAACTTTAACAAGTACAAAGTCTTCATGGTAAGTATATAAGATAAGTTAACATAAGAGATATAATTGACAAATGCAAGGTCCTCGTGATAAGTATGGAAGATAAGTTAACATAAAAGATATAATGAAAGAACTGCCAAAAGTAATAAATTGTACAAAACAATGTCTTAATGAATGATGGAGCGTGATCATCTGTGAAATGCATGAATTAACTGTATGCTAACTGTAGAAACACTTGCCAATAGTCCTCTCACCACGGACTTGACCGCACTACTCCTGAACATCATCATATCGATTATGATCAATATATTGTTGGAACTTAGGATCTATCGGGGTTGATGCCCATGCACTAGACACCAACAATTGACCTCGCTAACCACCAATAGAATTATAACCTCCATTGTGTATACTAGTAGCGGACCTTGTTTGCGCTTCTCCTCATCGGCGGGTCAAACCGGTCCTCGTTTGCCACCTCAGCCCTAAGGCGGGTCGGACATACCCCTTCTCGACCTGGCCTCGTCAGTGGGAGTCAAATCCATGGCCCATGTATCCACCCGGCCCAACGATGAGGCATCCTAAGGTACCATTGGGGTTTAGGGTCTCTCAACCCAAGGGGCACATCATCCCTTACTATTTTTCATATTTTCAGTTTCCATGATTCAATATCATCATCCTTATCGTAATACGGTCAATCCATGATGTTGTAAAGAATTTGGTTACTATTTTTCATCATATATCATGCCATGGAATGTATAGAGATGATAATGACAAGAGACTCAAAGATAACTAGAACTTAATGTATGCAGGGTGCAAGATTATTAAAGAGCCGCGTACCTGGGTAACCAATTCCTATATGATGTTGTCAACTTGTGGCCTTGTAGCTTGGTACTTTCGACTACAAGATACTTTTCTTTTCATGTTTTAATCATGACTAATCGAATTGTAGTCCTTGTAATTTCTAAACTACGGTACTTGATCGTAATTTTAGTTATGACTCATTTTTATAAATTAACATCCCTTCTTATATATAAATATCCTACTAACAATCTAATTGCATACTCTACGATTTGATCATTGCATTGTATTAGGTGATTTACATGCCTAGTATGCCTATTTAAGATAATTATGAAATTGGGTCACAAATTCCTATCACATAGGATGACCTTAAGTCCAATACACAATGAAGTATTCATGAGCTTTGGATTGGGCTTTGATGAGAAGAACCCATAGTTATTGAGAGGCCCAAAATTTAGTTCCACCATATATGTATTATGTATATACACTTTGATCCATAACTCGGGTGGTAGAATGGGTGAAAAACACCTCATTTCAACACTTAGGTCTTGCTTTGGATCCTTAGTGAGGGTGGCTAACAGTGAAGTGTGAATTAATAGTGGGACGTACTAATTAGCTAACAATTGTCTCTCTCTCTCTCTCTCTCTGTGTGTGTGTGTGTATTCTATGTGGTCCAGCACATGGGGACTTCCCATGAGATTGAGCTGTGTGGGCCTAGTACGATGCGTGTCAAACATCTGTCCCATCAGTTAGATGCATCGTCCCATGGTGGGCCTATGTTTTTTAAAAAACAAGTCCATTTGTGACATATGTCAGCCACACCACACACAAAGATGAGGGGGTCACCCTTCATTAAAACATTCTTAACCGTTTGTTGGGCCCACCAAGATGTGGTTCATGAATCCGTCCATCCAATATGTGTGTCCTACTTGGTTGAGGGGTCAGACCAAGTTTCAGATGCATCCAAATTTCAAGTGAGCCCCAGAAAGTGCTGTATATGTTCTAGCACATCTTCACATGATTTTATATGGTGTGGGCCACCTGAGTTCCGTGTACGGGTGATTTTCGGGATATCCCAATAATTAAAGGGTTCTCATCAAATGAATAGTGTTGATTTTCAACATGCATCATGGTGGAGCCTGTGGTGGGTCCCACGTACCCTGCCCTCTACAAAGCAGCAGGACGCTGCTTGCTGCAACGTCGACAGCAACCAGCGTCCAGCGTTATTTTATTTTATTTTATTTTATTGATGGTTTTTGATAGGTGGAACCCATATCATGATGATCCACACTATCTATTGAATTCTTCAAGTGGTGGGGAGCCTAAAGAGTCCAATATTCGATTGTTTGGACAAATAGAGATATCACCGTAGGCGTAACAGTTTTGATAGTGAAATTTCATTATTACCACTGTTTTCAATGGTGAGGCCTACTAAAGATTTGGATTAGCTTTATTTTTCAGCTCAACGGTTAAGCTGAACTAGAAAATTGAATGGGAGGTGTGGATTAAATACATATATCATGGGAGGTGTTATAGTGGGCCTCACATTCATTTGTAAGAAAGGGGGCATTTCTCTTTCTCTTTGAACAATGTCCAGAAAGGACATCCTCTACCTCTCTCTCTCTCTCTCTCTCTCTCTCTCTCTCTCTCTCTCTATATATATATATATATATATATATATATGTATGGGTTTCCAATGGTGTCCATTGGTCCAACGGTGTCTACTGGTGGACATACAATCACTATTGTTTCAACAGTGCGTCCCACCCATACTTGGATCTGATCATCTTTGGACTCATGTTTTAAAATGAATTGGGAAAAAAGATGGCAGGTGTGGATCCAACACGTCTGCTTTGGTGTGGCCTGCTGTGGGCCCACACTTTTCATTTGTCTCCACGGTACAACAGCAGTGATGTTGGATGCTGCATGGTCATTGTACATACATATATACACACACAATAGGTGTGGCGTGGGCAGGCCAGTGAGGATCATGCCAGATGGTTTTAAAAAATACATCATGTGGGCCGTTGGGTGACCGTGTAGATAGGTTGGATGGCTGTTAGACATTAAGGTGGGGCCACGGTTAGTGGGTCCCACACAAACTCCAAATCAGGTTAATATTTGTGTTCCTCCATCATCTAACCCATTAACTGCTACAAACGGTCTCCATGATGTGTGGTCTCCAAAATAGGGCCCACATCAATGAGCCCTACACCTACATCATATAGAGGGAAAGCAAGGAATCAAAGAGAAGGGAAGTTAAAGGTGTTGTACTCACCTTGATGAACTAGATGGACAGTTGAGATGGATGGAAGGGATGAAATCGATGGTTGAGATGGATGGAAGAGATGGAATTGATGGCCCACCAAGATCACTCCTCTCTCTCTCTAGTTGTATAAAAAATGGTGAAAAGGCTAAGGGCAAAGGGGTTTATATAGAGAAATGGATAAGATTATGGTTAAGTTAAGCTAGTGTGATTAATCTTAGCTTAGGCTAAGATTATGGAAATTTGTACATGATTAAGAATTAATGTGGATTAAAGGGGCATGGGATGGCATGGTGTGATGATGTCATGCATGAGAGAGGGTATGGAGAAGGGTTGACTTTGGGGTGTACATGAGAGAGGGAGGGGTATGGATGTGTGACATCTCGCACATGGGTAGAGATTCTCTCACCCATGTGTGGGATGGTACATGTGTGGCAGCATGTGTTGTGCACATGTTATATGGCGCCATGTGCACATGAGACACTAACGATTCTTCGTGGCATATCTCACTAATGGAGCATCGCACAACTGCACGTACAGGTGGTGCCTCCGCGATCACGGCGATGTGGCAGTAGATATGGAATAGGTTTCAAAGTCTTGGGGTTCCGGTCAATCGGGGGTGTACTATACACGACCAATCTAGGTCTGGCCAAAAGTATCGATCATCGTGCACATAGGCATAGAAAATGATATGGAATGGTCAGGGTGGCCATCATGGTATCGGTTTCAGTTATTTATGGTCGCATTATGAGGGGTGCACTATAAGGGGTTCTTTTGAGTATTTTAAATTGTACATGTAAGTATTATCGAGTTTTATTTTAGAAGGTGAGTCTCACCTACTAACCAGTCGGTCATACTTATAAGATGGATTAAGTGTTATACACACCATAGCATACATCAAACTTCCTACTGCTGATGCATAGGGTATCTTCTACATCTCATGTACTTCTGCCTTCGTTTTGGGACACTGTCTGTCGTTCAATCTGAAAAGACCATCTAGTGGAATATTTACCGACTTCTCTGCATTCATATTGAATCGCTTTAGGACTTTTTCAATATATCGCTCTAGTGACAGCTAAGGCTTCCTGTTGCTTCTATCACGGGTTATCTCCATTCCTAGGATCTGCTTAGCTGGATCCAATTCTTTCATCACGAACGACTTGCTCAACTCGTATTTCAGCCTGCCAATCTTCTTGATGTATTTTCTCATGATGAGTATGTCATTAACATATTACAACAAAACTAAGAAATCACCATCTGAGAACTTGTGCGTGAACACACAGTAGTTTGACTCCGTTCTGTCATACCAATGCTATAACATAAACGAGTCAAACTTCTTGTACCATTGTCGTGGAGCTTGTTTCAGCCCATATAAGCTCTTCCTCAGCCTACACACCATATGCTACTTGCCCTTGACTTCGAACCCCTTTGATTGATGCATGTAGATCTCTTCTTACAGGTCACCATGGAGAAAAGGCAGTTTTAACATTTAACTGTTCTATCTCCAGATCCATGCTAGTCGCCAGCTCAAGTAACACCCGTATGGATGTCATCTTTACCACTGGTGAGAATACCTCCTTGAAGTCTATATCTTTCCTCTAATCGAACCCTTTCACTACAAGTCTGTCCTTAAACCTCGTCTGCGAATTCTTTTGCTCAATCTTCTTTCTGAACATTCACTTGTTGCTTAGAATTTTCTACATTCACTTGTTGCTTAGAATTTTCTTACCCTTAGGCAGTTTCACTATATCATATGTGAGGTTCTTATGTAAGGATTTCATCTCCTCTTGCATAGCTTTCAACCACTCCTTTTTATGCTCGTCGGCTGGGGCCTCAGAATAATCTTCTGGCTCTCCCCCATCAGTAAGTATAATGTACTCATGTGGCGAGTACCTCTTGAATGACTGTCTGTCCCTATATGACCTCCTCACCTGTCGCTACAGGTGAATCAAGTGGGGGCTGCTCCCAAGTCCATCTTCTATAGGAACTCTCTCGTCCTCTGCACTTTGTTGTATTCCCTCGTCATCAGGCACCATGGGAGGAATAACCGAATCCATGTTCTTTAACTCACCTGAACTAGGATGGTTCTTCTCTAGCTTACCAATGTCTTTTATACACTGATCTTTAAAGAAAACCACATCTCTACTCCTAACGAGCTTATTCTTGGTCGGATTTCATAATCTGTAACCGAACTTTTCATCACCGTACCCCAAGAACATACACTTTCTGATCTTCATATCGAGCTTGGACCTCTCATCCTTTGGTACGTGAACGGATGTCCTGCATCCAAACACCCTGAGATGACTGTACGATGGATCTTGCCAGTCCACACCTTCTCAGGTACTTTTCCATTCAATGAGGCTAATGGAGACCTATTTATCAAATACATTACCGTGTGCATTGCTTCTCCCCAGAACATCTTGGACAACTTCGCATGGGATAATATGCATCTGATTCTCTCTACAATGGTGCAATTCATTCGCTTAGCTACACCATTATGTTGGGGGGAGTTAAAAACTGTCTGTTCATGTCGTATACCTAGGGACTGACAATACTCATGAAAGTCACTGATGTATTCACCATCATTGTCAGTGCGGATATACTTCAATGATCTACCTCTCTCTCTCTCTCTCGACTATAACATGAAATAATTTAAATACACCAAAGACCTCGTCCTTGAATTTCAAAGCATAAACCCAAACTCTCATATATGCATCATCTATAAAAGTGACAAAATACAATGCCCCAACCAAGGTTAATTTTTATCCTCATAGGACCACAAACATCAGAATAAACCAAATCTAATGATGCACTATATTAACATGAGAAACAGATTTAACAAATGAAACTCTATGTTGTTTCCCTAGTAAACAATCAATACATATTTTGAGAGGTATACCTGTCACGTCTGGAAGGAGCCACCTCCTTGCTAGTAGATGAAGCCCTTTTTCACTCATGTGGCCTAAACGCCTGTGCCACATGTCAATGGCTTAATCTTTTGCTGCGTTCAACCCACCCTTGCACACACTGATACTTGCCTTATACAGGGTGCAACACTTTTTTTCTCTTGCTGTGATCAACGAACCCTTGATGAGCTTCCAGCGCCCACCATAAAACGGCTTTCATAGCCATTATTATCCAACCTTTTCATCGACATTAAGTTATGGCGAAGGTCTGGGATATGCCTCACATCCCTGAGAACCAATGTGCAACCCACATCGGTCTTCACACAAATATCATCGACTCATACGATCTTCGATATGCTAGAATTTTTTTATCTTTACAGTCCCATAGTCACCTGACTTGTAACTTGTGAAGAAATTCCTGCGTGGAGTCGCATGAAACGAGGCTCCCAAATCTATCACACAGTCGGTGTCTTGACTCGTAACCATGAGGCATATATTGTGATCTGCTGAAAGAATAACTACAACGTCGCCATTTGAAGCGACCGTAGTGGAATTTGATTCATCTCCTCCTTTCCTTTTCCTTTCTTGTCGTTCTATTTCTTACGACATTCATGCTTATAGTGGCTCTTCTTGTCACAATTTCAGCATTCAACATCCTTCCTGGTACTCGACTTGCCTCTTGATTTATCACGGACCTTTCCGTCATTTCTGTTCTTTCCTTTCTCCCGTTCTTGTGTCAAAAGGGCCTCTTGCTGAGTAGACCCCTGAAACTTCCTTCTTGTCTCCTTATTGAAGAGACAACTAGTTACTGGTTCCATGGATACCTTTCTGTTTGGCACGGAGTTACTTAGAGACACCACCAATGTCTCCCAACTATTAGACAATGAACTAAACAATAGTAGAGCTTGTATACAGGACCATCTTTATAGCGGAGAGTTGGTTCACTATATTGCTGACCTCAATCATGTGCTTAGCCACAAAACCACCATCTTTGAACTTGAGATTCGCAAGTCGTCGTATCAGGAAAATCTTATTGTCGGTTGTCTTCCTCTCATACAGCCCTTTCAGTTTCAACCATAGGCTAGCGACCGAGGTTTTTGTAGACACATGGTGGAATACGGAATCATTTAACCATTGTCTAATAAACCCCACCGCCTTTTGGTCCAATTTCTTCCAATCATCATCAGACATATCTTTTGATTTTGCTGATATACCTTGAATTGGAGAATATAAGTCCTAGTAATAAAGAAAGTTTTCCATCTTAGCTTTCCATATGGTCTAGTTAGAACCAGAACCATCGAGGTTGATCATACTTGATGAGCCACCTTCCATGATTCAAAACCGATCCCATTCCATTCAATGAACTTGGCTTTGATAGCACTTTGTTGGGAGCCTTGCACAAAACCTTAGGATCTAGCCTCCAAAAAATCAGAATTATGAGATAATAAAGCAATGAAAACAATTAAAGTATAAACCACACGACACAAGAGATTTTACGTGGAAAACTTCAAAGAGGTAAAAATCACGGGACCTCGTCCAGATCAACAGTCCACTCTTAAGTAAAACGTTACAACTGATCACAAGCATACACCGCTTGAATCAAAGCCTCTTCACTCACGCAAGAGTGGATAAACAATAAGAGAATAAAGAAAAACAGAGAGATCTTACTTATTACAAGGATGTAGAAGTGCTGAGATGTCAAGTGCACAGTAAATCACCTCTACGAGCAGAACCTCCCTTCTACAACCTTCATCTCTCTCTCTCTCTCTCTCTCACACACACACACACACACACACACACACACACACACACACACACCCACCTTTGATAGCCTTAAATCCTTTAGAAAATTCTTGTAAAGCTTTAGAAAATCCTCTTGCATTACCTAGAAAGTCCTAGGTACCTCTTATTTATAGTTTAGGAAACTCCCTTTCGCATGGGTGTGAAAACTGCCTCAAAATTTCGCAATCCGCATAAAATCACGGAACAAATTTGCATAAGCTCGACTGGTCAAGCAGACTCCTTAATTGGTCGAGTGGCCCACTCGACTGGTCGGGCACATCCTTCGACTGGTCAAGCACCACAGAAAAAATCCAACCAAACTCGTTGGAGTTTGAGTCGAGCCAATCCTTAACTGGTCGATTGACACTCTCGACCGGTTGAGTGAGGCTCACGACCAGTCGAGCCTGGGAGGAAATCCCATCATTAGAAACCTCCTATGATTGACTTAGTTGTTTTAATGCATTTCATATCATTCATAAGGTCATTTTTATTGGGACGAACTTAAAACACAAAAATTAGCCGAACTTAAAACACGAAAAATTAGCCCCAGCGACAACCTGGGTGCCCCATAAATGTTTCAACAGTAAAAGTTTAATTCTTTTCCATGCAACTCACTTGAGTTTTGAATTTGCATCATTTTCAAGTCATGTCCTGACATATCAAAACAAACAAATGGGGTAAATTTCTCACAAACATCATAGGAAACCCCACATAGCTTCTGCAAAAGGCTTTCATGTCCACTACAGACCTTGGTGTTGAAAAGCATGTTTCATCCATCCATTTTGCCAATTTATTTATGGACCAAGTTTATTTGTATACTGTCTTCTTTTTTCTTTTCTTTTATGCACACTTACTCGGGATCACATAATCTCAATGTTAAAATAGAGTCTGTCTACCAATCATGGAGCCGGATCCTTATGTTTATCCAGTTTATTCCACTTTCATGAGAGGTTGGATAGCAAAGAAATTCCATCTTAGGCCAAGGAAGGGTTCAATGGTGGGTGTTATCATCCCCATTGCTTCATGTGATGTGTTCCACTTGAGGTTTGAATTGCCTCTTTTAGACTCATGCTCTAAAATAATGTGAAAAAATGGATGAGCTGCGTGGATAAAACCCATACGCATCATGATGGGTCCACAGAGCTTTTCCACTAATGGCATCACTACTAGAGGGGTCATAGGTCATTGTACAATTCAGCCACCCCAAATAGCCATGCCATTGAATATCATCCCGATCCAGAACTCATGTGGTTCTCATGAAGTTTCCCATGGTAGGTGGAATCCACATTGTACTATCCATGCCAAAAAGTTCCAACAATGCGGATTTCCTGGGAGAATCTTTGTTAGGCCCACATTGCTTTCAATCATAGGAACTTCATGTGGGTGAGGACATGAACAAGTTGTGCCCCTAGAAAAGGAAGCAAATTGGCACAGAAAATTTGTGTTAATTCCTACCGAAGGAAGCCAATTGCTTGATTACTAAATCAATTGGGATATCTTCGGTCACCCAACATGGTGGAATTTAATTAAGGATATCCCTATTAATCTGATGTAACCCGATTTGATCAGGCAATATATATGTCGTTATGGGTGAGTTACTGGACTAAAGAACTTTCAAATATGCTCTATATGAGCTCCATTGTATGGCCCATGGTCTAATCAAGGAAGTGGATTGTGTAGTGTGCATGCTGATCTTCTTGGTGTGTTGTCATCACCAAGTCCTGTGAGCCCACATGATGTATGTATTATATCCACATCACCCATCCATTTTGGGAAATCATATTAGGGCAAGGACTCAAAAATGAGTTAGATCCAAAGCTCATGTAGACTACACCATATAAAGGAGGGGACAATCAATCCCACCATTGAAACCTTTCTAGGGCCAATCATGATGTTTATTTGCCATCTTACTTGCTCATAATGTCACATAGATCTAGATGAAGAGAAAACGCAAATCTTAACTCGTCTCAAAACTTTTGCAGCTCTGAAGAATTTTCAACAATGGGCATAGTTGTCACTGATTTTTGATTGTGTAGTCCATTGATATTTTGATTCCCATTATTTTTGGAGTCATGTCTAAAAATGATCTCACAAAATGAATAGGCAGTGTGAATGTAACACATCCATCATGGTGGGGCTTATCGACCTTGGTGACATCAACACACCACAATTCACATTATTGGCTTTCTTTAATAAAATCCCATCACGTCCTGCCAGCCAAAAATAATTTTCCACCAACCTTGGTGAGTTTGGTTAGCCTGCGAGGATCAAAAAACATGTTTGAAAGTTATTTGGTAGAACATACACTTTAATACATCCATCTCTTGCGGCCGACTCGGGATCACCACCCAACTCGAGTCCCACCATGGATATACCATGGATATTCCTAGGTGATTCGGTCACGTGGCAATCTCTGACAGCTTAGTCTGGATGTTTTTAAAGTTATTTTGTTATTTTGTTCTTCTAAATTACATAAACACACTTATATCTGGGCCGTATTTGACCGAGTATTTCATTGGACCTTTAAGGCCCAGCCTAAGTTGGTCAGATGTAGTCCTTTTGGATTCATTTGCAGCAATCAGGCCACATCTAAGGTCCCAAAACCAATGGCCGCTGTGCAATTACTAGCTCGTGGCCCCCACACGTGTGGTGCATTGGTTAGAAGTAGGCCTACGTGGTCCGTGTTGGAACCCCTAGAGATGACTTGATTGGTCCACTCACCTGAGTCGGAACCTATGGTAATTACCACATGAACGAGCTGTGTGTGGTCCAACATGATGTGTGAGTGCAATCAACCCGTCCACTAGATGTGCCTCACGATGCCAAGCCCAGATTCCAAAATCTAGACTGATCCATAATTCAGCTGGGCCACACCAAAGGGAACGGTGAGGAACACAGGAGATGGGGATGCCCTTCCTGATGGAATATGCGGTCCACCGTGCTGTGTATATGTCATCCAAACCATTCATGAAGAGGTTCACATGATGGACGGCTTCGATATCAGGGAAACATCACGGTGGGCTCCACACCTTGATGCTGTTCCATTACATTGGAAGGGTATACAACAGTAACCTGAG
The DNA here is from genome assembly GCA_037074715.1 of Magnolia kwangsiensis. Lineage (NCBI taxonomy): Eukaryota > Viridiplantae > Streptophyta > Magnoliopsida > Magnoliales > Magnoliaceae > Magnolia > Magnolia kwangsiensis. Next base: position 193,975,517 of record CM073572.1, read on the forward strand.
GAAAGCCACACGATCACACGGGTCCCAACTTTGTGTACGTGTGCAACGAGAAGCCAAAATAGGATGTGCACGTGTGCAGCACACTCACGTATGAGGTCTACCATGGTGGAAACCGACACGTGGACGGTGACAAAAGTTGCAATCTGTGACAAGGCCTAGTTTGCTTATGCGTAGGATTTTGTACATGCGGAGCCCATGGTTCGAGGATCCCAACCGTTGATCTGATGTGCTCTTCCTTAAACGAGGACTAATGGAACTCTACACCTGGGCCGGAAGAAGCTTGTCAAGCCCATCACAAGTAAGGAACTGTGTCTACGCCCAGTGTAGCCCATTAGCCAAAAGAATGGGACTTAGACCGAGCTGAGCCCACTATCTCAACCTGCCAATGTTAAACACGTTGGGCTGATCAAGACCGTCCTTCCTAAAAAGCCCAGTTCCAATTGCAGGCTTCAAACACGACCCAAATCTTCTCGAAGTGGCTGACTCAGTGTGTGGGGGTGTGTGTGAGTGTGTGGGGTGTGTGTTCGTGTGGCGTGAGTGTGTGGGGGTGTGTGTGAGTGTGTGGGGTGTGTGTGCGTGTGGCGTGAGTGTGTGGGGGCGTGTGTGCGTGTGTAAAAAAAAAAAAGAAAGAAAGAAAGAAAGATCGGGTCCGGTACAACACCCGGTCAAGGGTTGGAATATCCATAGGTAGTGAAAGCCCACTTCGGCGTAAGCGTGTGGGGGTGTGTGTGCGTGTGGTAAAAAAAACGGAGAAAAAGATCGGGTCCGGTACAGGTTGACGGCAGACAGCCTGCATTATGTCATTCGGATGGAAACGGATTGCGTGGTGTGCAACACACCATGTCTGTGAGTCGCCATGATGTATGTGTTATATCACACCGTCCATCTATTTTTACTAGATCATTTTAGTGTAACAGCCCAAAATTTAGACATATCCAAAGCTCAAATCGACCACACCATAAAGAGAAGGGGAGATCACACTGACTTAAATGAAGGGAAAAAGTAAATATAAGACTGATAGAGAACTTCTTTGATCCCAAGAAGCTTTCAATTGTAAGCGTCCAATCCCCACTGTTTTCCATGGTGTGGTCCACTTGAGATTTCAATCTGTCTCATTTCTTGAATCAAACCTAAAACGTTCTCCCCAACTGGACGGACGGTTTGGATATAACACATACATCATGTTGGGCCCACAGAACTCGGTGACGTCAACACACACGCAATCCGCTCGGTGACGTCAACACGCACGCAACCGAAATATGCAGTGGATTGTCCATTGACCGTTTGGATATTCTGCGGTGGTAAGGCAGCAAGGATGATGATGAATTGACGCATCCGTCTAATGAACCCTGCAGCTGGTGGTCCCCAGTTGATTTGTAACAATATGGGCCGTCGGTTTCATCAACTTCTCTTATTAAATTGGGACCGTTGATCGTTTCATAAATACTCTCAAATTTAAGGACAATCATCGGGTGACGAACATTGCTGCCTGTGGTATTGCCAATGTGAGAGGTAGATCGAAATGACATTTTCACTTGATGAACAAAAATATTTTGAATCACCTGATGAACAGATTGGATTTTACACTCAGAACAAAGTGGGCCCCACAGGTCTCGGGTGGTGTACTTGCTGCGTACAACTAGTTCGTTGACTATTCCCGTCCATTCAGCCCCCGTACCATTTTACAGGAAGCGGCTGGCCTCTGTGGGGTCCAACGAGGCGTTCATAACTAATCCACCCTGTCAATATGTTTTTAAAGAACACGGCAGGACTCGCTCGACTCAACTCAATTCAAGCGGAGTTAAGTTGATTTTTTGAGCTCAAGAACTTTTGGAGCCGGAACTTGACCCGACTCAGCTTTACTCAACTCGAAATTTGTCTCATTCAAATCTATTAAACTCGTTTCAGATTCACTTAATATAAGCAATTTGTAAACATTTATATATTTAAATAAATTGTATATATATAACCTTAAAATCTAAAATTCAACTCAGCTGGATTACTTGAGCTCGAACTCAGCTTAAAGGATAGAGCTCAAGTTTGGCTCGAGTTGACCTGAGCTTCTATCTAGCGTTAATCTTGAAGATTGATCCAAGTTTAAGCTGAAGTAGCTTATTGTCTGAGCTGAGCCCAGCTGGGAGCTAGTACACAACTCTAGTCAAACCGGACAAAACCTTTCTGTGGGCTGACGTAGGTGAGGAGGAGTTGGGTGTGGCCTAGCCACAGCCAAGATGGTGCGGCCGGCCCTTTTCATGATGCCCACCTTAATGTATGTATTTTATAGCTACACCATCCATATGTGTTTTCATATCATTTCATGCCATGAGCCCAAAAATGAAGCAGATAAAAAACCTCATATGGACTATACCACAGTAAACATTGGTGATTGCACGTCCCACCATTAAAAAACTTCCTAGGTCACAATAATGTTTCTGTAATGCTTATTTTCCATCCCAGATAAGGTGAGAAAAATATCGGTGAAGACAAAAAAAATTAAAAATCATATTGATCCAAAACTTTTGGGCCCACAAGAAGTTTTAGATCGTCAAAAACCACTATTTCTTGTAAGTATAGTCCACCTGAGATTTGTATCTACTTCATTTTGGGTTCTTTAACTAAAATAATCTGGAAACACAGATGGACGGCGTCCATATAGAATACATATATCAAAGTGGGCCCTACGGTGAGGGCTGCACCGTATTGGGTGAGGCCGGGGCCGCACTTAATCAGCCCTCCGAGGAAAGCGGAATTCTGCCCCAGCGGCTAACTCGTGCTACTCGTAGATAAGCGACTAACACCTATGGTAGCAACGGTCGCCTCCTGGGCAATAGGTGGACGGTGGACCTGCGTTTGCCATTTCTATCATGCCAGAAATGGCAAACTGCCAAGTATTCTCTGAGTGCGCGAATTCCACCGTAAGTGGGGCCTACATCTGTGATCTAAACCGTTCATCATGTAGGCCAGACATGCAGAAATAGTTTGAACCAATGATCAACTTCATTTGACCTAACATTTCTTTTATCCACCTGCGGATTACCTGAGGATCATTTACATGGTTGGAACTCCCTGATGAACGGCTCCCATGCCGCACACATTGGCCACGTTTCCACGGGTAAGCTGAATACCCTTCCAAGCTAGTGCAATTAGCTTCCCTCAATGGATTTGTCGCATCTTGGGCAACCCATTACGGGTCCAATGAACGGCTCTGATCCCGAAGGTGGGCCCATGTAAAGTGGTACCAAAAAATTTAGTAGAATTGGTGGGCCCATGTATAGTTTCTCTCATCGTATAAAACGTTATATGTCAATGTGCACGCCCTACCGCAGGAACACGCAGTGGGGTGAAGTCCTCTTTTACTTGACTTTTTCCGTGGTCTGTTGCGATTTTGATTTGATTTGGATGTAGAGTTAACACATATAAAAAAATATAAAAATTTAGTTTGACGTGGAGTGGACGCTAGTCAAATAAATCGTGAAATTTATCGTCGGATTTTTAGACTCAATTGACTTATGTGATTGATCTACAACCGTATACTCCGAGTAAGGGCATCAGTTATGAAAAAATAAAGGGTTAGACACTATTTTTAACCTACACAATATGTGGTCTCTACTTTATAGGATCTTATAGCTTTTTAAAAAATTTAGTAGAATTTCGATACTATTATATGCATTTGCCCGTGCTTCATGAAGTTTAGGACTCAAGAGTAAGCAAAAGAGAAAATAGGTGGCACTTAGACCCACTGTGCAGGGTTTAAGACTTGACACCTATTGCCCAGGAGGATTGCATGAGTATAGTAAAAAAGGTGAGTGCTTGTATTGTTGGTGTGTTTAAATTAAATGTGTGGATGGAATGCAAGCTGATTTGAGATGGGTGAAGAAAAATGGAAGACTTGACACCCTTTTTATGTAAAAGAGATGGTTAGATATCCGTTGCAGAATCGACCATAATGAGTATGTCCATTGCAAGACCGATCGGGAGAGAACAAACATTGTGGATATTGGTCCAATTGGCCAGAAGAGAGCAGTTGTTCTTCCTTTCAGTCAACAAACATGGTTGTCTTGCCGATCGGCCAATGGGTTTCAACCATTATGCCAATATATCAACATATTGCTGTCGTTACACTAAACAGCTAGTGGATTCCAATTGTTGTAAATATTGACTATTTTGCAGATCGGCCAACAAAAAATGGTTGAATGTTTCCATTGCGTTGAATGGTTGGTGGATTTCAACTGTCGCTCAATCGATCAATAGATTTTTATCATTATAACGGTTTGGATGCAGATGTCAAATGTTATGATGGTTCGGTTGTCAGAATCTAACCGTTATAAGAAAATTGTTACTTCTGCCTTTTGAATTAAGTCGTTTCTATTCTGGCCATTGTAAATGGTTTCGAACGCGTTTTTAAGAAATGCTTCTCTATGAAAATGCAAAATCCCTTTTGAATCAAGGATTATAATACACGACATTCTCTCTTTATTTTTATTTTATTTTCTAAAAAAAGCAAGTGGTGGGTTTTTCTATTTTCTCAATATATAGTCCGTCAGAATTGGAAAGTGCATATCGAGTTCCTATTGTGGTCTCTTTATGATTATTGCACGGAGAGCCAGCAAATCTTGTCTTATTCTGAAAGTGGTTCATTAAAATTCGACAGTAATCTCATATTAACACTAATATGAGATTAACACTAATATTTTGAAAGGGGTGAAAACACTAATATTTGAGATGTGCTTTAGAGCCTAATTACAATCTTTTTTTATTTTGTTTTGATTTCTATTTTTATATATATTTCATTCGACAATTTCAACACCATCATAACATTTATCTATGTACACTAGTTTGCTGAATTTGACTGTTTTCATCTCAACCATCCATTGAACTCCCATCAAGCATCCATTTGACATCTTTTAAATAATTGGTACCTCTACTTACTAAAGTGCAGACTACTCACATGCGTTTGCTGAATTTGACTGTTTTCTTCTCAACCATCCATTGAACTTCCATCAAGCATCCATTTGTCATCTTTTAAATAATCGGCATCTCTACTTACTGAAGTACAGACTACTTGATGAGTGGATTGGAGCCGGGAATCCTATAATGTGAATGGCTTGGATCTCACACCCTTGTCTACATTTGAACAGTTGTCACTTTTTTTGTTTTTTTTTTTAAAAAACAGGGCAAGGCCGACGGCTAAACACCGTCGGCATTGACCTCTGTCAGAAAAGGAGCGTCGGCATTTCTCACCGACGGATTAAAACCGTCGGCGTTTTAACCCTTCCGACGGCCAAAAACCGCCAGCTAGTAATTAGATGAGCCATAGCTCAAAGATCACACTGATCAGACAGACGGTGAAGGTTCAATCATGACAGTTGAATTCATGGCTAGAAAGAAAATGGTACACTGATCAGATAGACCATGAAGGTTCAATCATGACAGTTGAATTCATGGCTAGAAAGAAAATGGTCAACAATACGGAAGGTAAAACCAACGGGTAAGATACTCTGATCAGTGTATTTTCTGCTGTGCTCGATCAACAACGGGCCCCAAATTTCTAATAGCGGATTGGCTAGCATGCATGCCATGAGTTGCTACAATTTGGAGCCTGCCGTAAATACACCATCGGGCTAACCCTTCAGCTTATTTGGTGCAACCCCTCCAATCCATTTTTCACGGTGTGGTGGGCCACTGCATTCACCAGTGCTTGTCAATGTGGTGCATGCAGTTCGTACAGGGTTGTCGCTTGACGGGTTCTAGAGTATCCGTACCCTATCTAATCGGGTTCGGGTCTTTCCGGGTCACAGTCTCGTTTTTAAGATCCGGATAGGATCAAGCTGGTAGCCTGGTACCATTGGTTGCTCATCGGGTGTTTGGAACCTTTTTTCAAGACAGTTTGGATGGATTAGATTGCACGCATGTGCCCCTCTTTGACATACGCGTAGTGTGTAAACTGATTTGGCTTAGCAAACTTCAATTAATTGCAGGTCGGGTTAATGACATTTGGTGCAACCAAAGACACCCTTAGAGTAATTCGAGGTGACCCGAAATGAATTTAGCCTCCAATGCGCGACCCTGCTTGCTCACCATTTGGCTCAACCTGAATTCTAGACTGCTCTGAAATCGGACCCGAATCCGTTGAAACAAGATTTTGTTCAACCTCAATCCTAAACCCGAAGCCGTTGAAATAGGAAGGGTTGACAGAAGACAGCCTATATGACGTCATTCTGATGTAAACATGCACTAGTTTTGGGAAACTGAAACACGCAGTGTATGAATGCGGATTTTGTAGTCACTCACCACCCTATAGAGTGGTGAGTAAACTCTGTAGGGCCTACATTTTTGTATGTGTCAATATCCATGCTGATAATCCGTTTTTTCCAGCTCATTTTCGGGCACTACAAGAAAATTAATGCATATACAAAGCTCAAGTGGACCACACCACAGACAAAAGTGGGGATATTGACGTCCACGGTTGAAACCTTGCTAGGGTCTACAGTGATTTTTTTTTCTCATCCAAAACCGTTCATTAGGTCACAAAGATATGGATGAAGTTAATACACAAATATCATCTTGATCCAATACTTTTGTGGCCCCAAAGAAGTTTTCAATCGTAGCCATTCAATTCCTACTGTTTTCGGTGGTGGTGCAGTCAACTTGACCTTTGGATATACTTCTATTTTGGGCTAATGCCTAAAAGGAGCTGTAAAATAGTATGGACAGTGGGGATAAAACACATACATCACGGTGGGCCCCACAAAGTTTACACACCATGCCATTTCGTGGTGAGTTACTCACTCCACAATCCACGTCTGCGGTGGATTGTCCCGTTTGGATTTTCTGAGCAGGGAAATCATTCAGTAGAACCATCTGTACTGAAATCCTATGAGACTCACCTAATATTCTACGGCTGGAATGGACGCTAGAATGATGATGAATCGACGCATCCATCTAACAACTCTTCATCTGGTGTATGTGTTTGAGTTATAACAATATGGACCTTCGATTTCATCCATTTCTCTTACTAAATTGGGACCATTAACCGTTTTGTTAATACAGTCAAATTTAAGGACAGCAATCGGTTGGGTAGAATTCTATATTTGGTGTTTGATTATAAAATTGGGCCATCTGTGTCTGGATAACGTAGATGAACGGTTGAGATTTATTAACACCATGTGTCCTGTTAATAGGAAGGTAGATTGCATGGAGTTCAATGGACACGATTCAACTGGATCCTCTTCCTTTCTGAGTAATTTGCATGTGGCGCATCAACGCCCCGCCAAGTCAGGACTTTCCTGCAATACCTGTCATTTGGCGCCCGTGCTAAAAAAGCCGTGTGGGACCCATCGTGACGTCGGTACGAGATCCTTCGGGTCCGTCCTTTACCTCAGCTGATTACTCGGATGCAAAACTCAAGTGGGCCACACCGCATGAAACGGTGGGGCATGGGACGCCCACCGTTGAAACTTTCTTGGGCCCAACGAAATTCAGGTTTTCCCTTCATCTGGGTGGGACTCACCTTATAAGGGGATTTAATATCATATAAATATTACAGGTGGGGCATATCATTTTAAGGTATACGCACAAAAATGAGTTAAAACTAGGGGTGTATACAGACCGAGCTAGCCTGGTTAGCTCAGTCCACTCAACTTGAAAAGCTTGATTCGACTTGGCTTGAAGCTAGGCTTGAGCTGAGACAAGCTGATTTGTTGAGCTTAAAGACGAGTTTGAATTGAGTCCGAGCAAGCCCTAGCTTGACTTCACTCGGATCGAATCCAACTCGAATCAAAATTGATTAGAGGGTATTTGATAAAATGCTTATAAAAATATTGTTTCTGTTTTACATGCAAAAAGATTTTGAAGGTGCAGTGTAGGTATTTGTAGAAATACTGCAATGGTGAATTCAACTTGAATTGATCCGAGCTGTTGATCAAATTAAACTGATCTGGCCAACCAAGCTCAAGGACCGAGTTGGTCATAGCCAAGCCTCGAGAGGACCCTACTAGTGGCAATGATTTCCACGGATGAAAGCTTTTTGGTAGTGATAGGTTTTCATCTATATGATATTTGTGTTTTCCTTCGTCCAAGTCTATATGATAATAGGAAGAGGTTGGATTGAAATAAACATCAGGGTAGGCACTACGTAGCTTTCAACGGTGGAAGCCATTATTACTATTGTTTGGTCTACTTGAGGTTTGAATGTGACTTATTTTTGATCTTGTACCATGAAATGTCATGTAAAAATAGATAGACGATACGGATAAAATCCATAACATCACAGTAACCCCACAGAGGCCGAAACAGGCAAGGATAGCACCCAATGTACAACCAGAGCGAACCGCGGGAGGAGAGTTGGAGAAGCGATTAGCAACACAAATACCAGCGTGGCACACGTGTATAAAATACGAGCCATCCATATGGAGCCCAACTTAAACATTCACTTGCCAAAATAATGGGGTAGGCCACGTTTATATAAATAAAAATATTGGAGTGTCAGAAAAAGAACGGCCAGCATTCACCAGGTGGACCACGTTTCTAAGAAAAATTGGAGTATCAGATAAAGAACGGCCAGCATTCTCCTTTCACTGTACTCTCGTGTGGCCCACCTAATGATCCCATAGGTGGATTAATAGTGGCCAAGAAATGGCGCACGTGTGCCGCGCATAGCTTCTTCAACGCGGAGAGCCATTATAAAACGTACCAAACAGTCAAAGCCGACAATATCTTTCCGTGTGCTGAGGCGAGCGGACTTCTGCCTTAGCGGCTAACACGTACCGCGGCAACGGTAGACTCGTGGGCAAAAGGTCTCCGGTGGATCTGCATTTGCTATTTCTAGCATGCAAAAAGGGTAAACTTGAGTACGTGGATTCCACCGAAAGTGGGGCGAAGTGATCTAAGCCATTCATCATGTAGGCAAGACAAGCAGGAATAGTTTAAACCAGTGATCAGCTTCTTTTGACCTAACCACTTCCGGATCATCTGAGGATCATTTACATGATTGGAATTCCCTGATGAATGGCTCCCATGCCGCACACGTTCGCTACGTTTCCACGTGTGAGTTGAATACCCTTTCAAGCGAGTGCAATTAGCAACCCTCTCATCATATGGCACGTTATATGTGAACTAAACGATTCCTCTTTTCCACTAGCTTGTAATTTATGTAGAACATCTAAGCCGTTGAATACATGGGCCAAACCATAAACATCACTTGGGATGAAAATCAGGATGGCCCACTCCATCAGAATCCCTGGACAGCAAGTGGCATGACTTAATGTTATGAGATGGCCCACTTCACATCATGGTCCATTTCTTTCAGACGTTAGTTCTCGAAACGGACGTGGCAGGAAAGAGAGCTTTGCATGCGAAAGTTCGGAGCGCGAACCGGCTGCAACCCCGGAATCAGCGATTTAGGTGCGACACTGACCGTAGGACTCACCTCGATGCATGCATTGTATATCTAGGCCGTTCATCTGTTTTGCCAACTCATTTTAGGTGTGGTTTGAAAAATGAAGAACATAACATTTTCAGGTGGACCACACCACAGGAAACATTAGTTGTTGACTATTAAAAGGCTTTTGTGGCATCGGATGTTTTAGAAACAGACGTGGCAGGAAAGAGAGCATTGCATGCGAAAGTTCTGCTGTGACGTGGGAGCGCTCACCTTTATACATGCATTATATATCCAAACCCGCTATCTATTTTTCTATATTATTTTAGGGCGTGGACACAAAAATCAAGAATACAAGTTTCAAAGTGGACCACACCATAGGAAACAGTAGTTATTGGCCATTAAAAAGCTTTTGTGGGCCAAAGTTTTGGATCAAACTGATATTTGTTTCTTTCTGTAATCGAGGTCTGTTTGACCTTATCAACACTTTGGATGGTTATAAAACATCATGGTGGACCTAAGAAGTTTTTAATGGTGGGTGTTCAACGACCACTGTTTCCTATGGTGTGGTCCACCTGAAACTTATATCTTCTTCATTTTTTGGACCATGCCCTAAAACTAGATGGAAAAACAGATTGACGGCGTGGATATAAAATGCATGCATCAAGGTAGGCCCTATTGTCAGGTCCCACCAGTCGCGCTCAAAGTTCACACACATCCCTGTGCCTGTCTGTTTCTCATTAATGCTCCCTCCCAATGAGATAAAACAGGTAGCTGTTTTTTAAGCAAAACAGGTTGCTGTTTCGGCGGTTCCTATCTCTCATTATTGTTGTCGTTTTGCAAATTCATAACGGCATTTCTCCCTGTTGGATGGTCAGGATCGCTCGAGGTTTTACATACTGCCTTAAACGAAACTAACGACCGCTAATGCCAGTTAATAACAATCGAGTTGATGGCAATCAATTGGACGGTTAGGATCGTCAAACAATGCATCTAAAGGTACGGTCAGGATCGATCCAACGGCCTATTGTCTATCCACAATACCACCCACCATTTGGACGGCGTAGATACAGAAATGCAACAAACTTGTGCTTAGTTACTTAATCCCAGCCACCCCACAAAAATAGATAAACTATTTATACTCTGGAAGCGTATGACGCTTGATACGCAGGCACTCAGAAAACGCAAACGTGGAACCCAATGTCTATATATCACAGTCCCAAGCCAGTTTTGTTGAACAAACCTAACCTTTGATTCCCGGACCTGGTTTGATAGCATAAGACCATCTGATATTTTTCATTTTTAACCGTACAATTCAACATTTCTGTTCATGATATATCGAAACTGACCCATACTTGAATAGTTTAATTTGAATTAATTGCATGCCAAAGTATGCAATTCTAAGTAATTTCTAAGTGCCGTGTATCATCCATTACACTTTGCCAGAGTATAAAAACTTTTTCACAACCTAAATTTGCGCATGCGCGGGCAAACGCATTCACTCAAGCTGTCGTTTCACACTTCATATAGCCATCCATTTGATACCAACCATGGACGGTCAGGATCATTTCACATGAAATTCTCCGACTATGGCCCATCTGCAATGGGCCATTCAATTTGGACGGTCTGGATACACACATACAAAGTGGACGGTAATGAATGTTACACCTCTAAATTCAACCCCCCTGAAGAAAACCCAAATAAAGGGGCCCTCCCCATCTAGCTGGCCTTTTTACGTTATTCATTATCAACTCCGAATCTTTTTTTCTTTTTTCTCCCTGCTACTAAAACCCACTTGCTATTGTTACTAAATATGGCTCTCAGGCGTGCTCCCCTCTTTTAGAAAATTCCCGGGATGCTCAGGTGGGCCCTCATCCAACGTTTCAAGGGCCACCTTGCACTGATATGGCCATGGTATTCGGTTCAAAGATTACAGGCTTTGATACTCTGGCGGTGTGCCAGGATGATATGCAGGCATTTTGGAAATTCGAATTAAACTTTTAGAGGCCAAAAATTACACTTACTAGAAAATCTGACCATCGGATTGGTGGACAATTATTGAACGGTTAAAAATGAAAAATATCAAATGGTCCTATTTCAACAAGGGACTGTCCACGAATCAATGGTTAAGATTGTTAAGCTGTTTTTGGGACACTGACCTAGCGACAGTGGCTTCCACAATTTTGTCAGTTTAAATATAGCTAACGTATGCGATGGGTACAAATTTCTAAGTGCCCCTGCATCAAGTGTCATACTCTCCGAGTATCAATACCACCCATGCAAATGGTGATAATCCATTACTATTTCAGTAGCACAAGTGGCGGACGGGGAAGCATGGCAATCTGGACCGTTCAAAATCTTGACGTGAATTCGGACTGCCGTTCAATCCTAATGAAAGCATAGCTCTAGTAAAAGTAAATGATCATGTATTCGTGGGGCCATAAACTATGACCACAGTTCATCACCATTGGAAAAGTACTCGTGGCAAGTATCAATAGCAATCTGGTCCATCCAAAACATGGGCCATGGAGCATAACCCAGAAAAATGATATCAGACGATTTCAAGTATCTGATTTGGCCATTTTGTTTTTACTCGTCTTTTTACTACCGAAATTGGATGGTTAAGATCGGCTGATTAATGCGGCCTTCAGTCTACGTTAATCCTGCAATGGGCCCACTTTTGAACAGTGCAGATTACCATGTATGTATGCAACGTGTACGGTGGATACATCGTCACCATTTTGTGAAAATTGTCACCCGAGTTTTGCCGCGTATTGGAAGCTCCATGCAGCACTTAAAGAGTACCTTATCTCGTCAGGTCTCTTTTTAGAGAGCATTTGATGATAGGGTAGATTCAGGAGTACTGAAATAATGTACATTCATCTCCTTGCAGCACATGTGAACAGGTTATGTTTTGCTTTCAGACCGTCCATATTATTTCTAATTGTGTAGATGAGACGTGGTTCAAATTACTTTAGATCATATGATGTTATCCATCTGATCTATGTCCTTCAAATTAACAGCAGAAATAAAAGCTGGTTAACTGTCGAAATTTCACTACTAGATTTTTAAAAATGGTTTCATGATGTGGCCCACTAGATTGACAGTCACGATTGATAATTCCATAAAAATTATGCTGAATAGATGATGGAGCTACCCCATTCTTCAATTCTTCCGATACTACCGTATCATTTCACCTTTCTAGGGGTGGCTAAGAACCGTCGTTTTGCTACATTCTTATCCCTGTATTGAGATAAAAACATTGTTACTCTGACAGAGTGTGATGGATGATACGCAGACACTAGAAATTTTCAAATGTGACATATAATTTTTTTTCAAACTAAGCTCTCTAAATTATTGGTATAAATTTGCATGTATCATAAAGTAAAAATTATCTAATGATCATATTGGTGGACATTTAGTGGATGATTAAAATGAAAAAACAATCCAACGGTCCTATTTCAACAAACAACCGTCCACAAATCATAGGTTAGGATTGTTCAAACAATCTAATTTTGGAACTGTGAATTAGCCACAGTGGGTCCCACATTTTAACCGTTTATCGACCCTACCAGAGTATCAGATAGCTCTCATTTTAGAGTATTAGTTGTAAAACGAAATTTAAAAATAATAATTTTTTAAAATATTATATGATATATAAAAACTGCTTTGAATTAAAAAAAATGAAAAGAATTATGCTAAACGTTCTTATCATTGTACTTAAAGGTGATTATATTATTTCTAATCCTTTAATTAAGCCTGAGGGTAATTTGGTCATCTTCTTTTCATGGTATTGAGTGACGACATTGGATCGTAGATTTTCGTAAATTAACTTGTCTTAACAAGGATTAACAGTAAAATACGTAATAAGAGCTAGACAATTAGACTGGACAAGAATGCCCCTCTCGAAAGCGGACTGGTTTTGTAGTCCGCAGGACTACTCAAATTCCTAGTATGTGATCCTCGCTTCCATACATGGGTCCGACCCTTGGTGATCGGAACCATTCATCTGGTGATTCACATGCATGGATGGGCCAGAGTAAGAAATCTTTCAATTCCGTGCGGAGTACATGTTGATTCAGGATGTAATCACAGTGGAAATTCTGAATGATCATGGTGGGGCTTGCTGACGATCCAATCTTCGTACACTGGCCATCCATGCCGGGGCCACTTCATTGATTATCTAATAACATTAGCCATCAGCTAATTTGGCTTGCATTCATGTGAAACTCAACCATCCACTCACATCTTATGGTTCCATAAAGTAGACCACAGGGTGTTGTTGATTATTAAAAAAATTTGCTATCATATGGACCATCCATCATGTGGGTACTACATCCATCTCTATCAAAAATAATATTGATACAATGATCCCAACAATCCACTCATTGTTGAGTGAAGTGGATTGTCCATACTAATTATACTAGAAAAGGTATAGTAATTGATCTAGACCATGATCATGCAGTTCCCACCTTTGATTTTTTTTTGAAATTTCTTGTAAATTAACTTGATCTCATGGTTCGAATTATTGTCTATTGTATTCATACTGGTGATCACCTATACACAATACAATATGTAGGTTTTGAATAGGCTGATACAATCGATTTATGGGAGTTACTGGTGTGAAAATTTCAAAGGTAAAAAACATTGATATATATATATATATATATATATATATATATATATATATATATATATATATATATATATATATATATATATATATCTATGGGTATATTTGTCTTTTAAAAAAAAAATCTTTATATGTATTGATAGATGAGTTAATATTTTGTTATACGGACTAAGTTAATTAAAAAATGCATTTAAAAAATATATATTATGATTTACCTTTAATACATGATAAGTATCAATTTGTTGTATTGATAACAACAAATACGCAATATGATATTAGCCGATATTTAAAATCATGTGATCAAATTAGGAACTAATAATGTCATCAAGGCCCAACCTGCATGGGAGATTAGTAGGATGGATTAAATTAAAATCATGTGATCAAATGAGGAACTAATAATGTCATCAAGGCCCAGCCTACCAAACCCAACCATCCTAACACTTTACCCTTCCACTACCATCTTTTTACTTTTAATTCTCATTGTGATGTTTATCAACTTGCTAAACAAACACAATAACCTTTTCAAATGAGTAATAATAAAAGTGAAATTCTTTTTAAATTAATTCATTGTGATATTTAGGGAGGTTATCTTACTACATTAGTTAGTAACGCATATTATTTTCTCATAATTGTTGATGATTATTCCCGTGCACTTGCGTTTACTTCATAAACCACAAATCCGAAACATACTCACTCAAATCTTCGTTTCTTGTAATGTTCTATCTCCCGTGCTAGCATTTTGTAGTGAGTTGACTATGTAGATTGTTGTTTGGATCGTGGTAGTAATCGATGGCAGATTACGTTTGGAGGGGATTGGTAGATTGCTTGTTCTATTTAGTGCATGCTACAAGGGGTGATTTCTTGAGGATTGTGTGTGCTAAGATGTCTGAAGATCTCATTACAGGTGCCTAAGCAGGCCCTTTTGAGACTAGTAGTGGGCTTAACTCCTAATAGGATTGCGCAGCTGATCATATCCCTTCTGTAGAAATTGGCAGGTTGAGCCGGTTGTTTGGCTATGCAAGCTGCCCATGTTATCTCTCGTAATGGTATCTGGTAGCTCTTTTAGAAGAGGTTGTTAGTTTCTGTGAGTGTGTAATTTCTTTTTTTTTTGGGGGGATTTATACTGTATAGGTAGTAACACTACGCCAAAATGGTGAAAAAAGGATGGTCAAAAACCGTCTCAAAAGGCTAAAAAGGAAGGTCTTGGACCGTCGCAACAGCCATCAAATTCTGACGTGTCGTATTTTTTAAAGGACAGCCATAAACCGTCTCTAAAGAAGGACGGTCATAGACTGTCTATAATGGTAGGTATGAGAAGTCGTATATGAAGCTTAAAAGGACAGTCATGGACCGTCAATAAAAGGATGGTCCTAGACCGTCCGTAAAAAAGACTATCCTAGACCGTCAATAAAAATGACGGTTATAAACTGTCTCATATAAAACTGAAAAAGACGGTCATAGACCGTCTCTTATGAGCCTGAAAAGGAAGGTCTTCAACCGTCTCGTACTTGCATATACACCTGTTCATATCATATTCTTCCTAATATACACCTGTTACAACATCGTATTCTTCCTGATATACACCTATTATATAATATATTTCATCATATTCACATTCACATCCATCTAAATATAAACTACATTCATCCAAACATAAACTATATCCATCCAAACACAATCTTCCACATTACATGCATCCACGCATAAATACATTAACATCATAAATTAAAAAAGAAAATCAGCAACAATTTTCTGTCTTTCATCTAATAAAAAAATATTCAACCAATAAATAATCATAATTCATAATCATAAAAAATTGCCAAAAGTTCATGTGGATGGATAGGGCAGCAGTAAAACTAACATGATCATCCATCCGCTTGTGAGTTTTAATGGTTCAATATGGACTGTTGCTCTATCCATTTTTTGTAGGACGATCCGCTAACATTGAATTATTTGGCACGTGGCCTATCGACATTACAGGCCACCAGGAAACAACACACATTAAAATCAAATTTTACAAATTTCCTGTTGACAACCAACAGAAAACTAAACATTAGTTAACTGGCGGAAGGAGAGAGAGAGAGAGAGAGAGAGAGAGAGAGAGAGCATACTTGCTACATGTCTTGCAACTGACTTAACCACCAGATTTAGGAGTCTGTTGCTTTGACTTGTTGCTGTTAGCAGCTGTCTTTCCAGCCTGTTTTGAAGGGTAAGGAGTTGTTGTATACCCACCACCCTTCTTTCCACCAGCACCACCTGAATTCATTTGTTTAGTTGTTAACATGTACATCCAAATTTCAAACTGAAACAAATCATCATCATCATCATCGGCCAAAACTTTTTCTCATGAATCCTGACAAACTGAAACAAATAATAAATAAGAGAATAATTCAGAAAACCGTACCAAACATCTATTCCACCAATACAAAGGGAAAAAAAAGGCCCTGGACCCCTAGTGGTAGGAATTTAACATTTGACTCCCCCCAAAAAAGGCCACTATGTATAGGATTGATTCTTATAGGAAAGGGTTTAGCAAGGCCAATGTCTTTCCCAGATGCATAACATGAATACTAAAAAAGGATTCTTTCCCATATGCATAACATGAATACTAAAAAAAGGATTCTTTCCCAAATGCATAATATGAATACTAAAAAAGGATTAAAAGAATACCTGTCTTTTGACCAACAGGTGTAACAAGCTTGGCCTTCTTTTCTGGAGCTGGTGTCTTGGTTGCAGATTCTACGTCTCTTCTTACCCTTCTTAGCCTTCACAGAGAAAATTAGTAAGAGTGGCATTAATTAGCTATAAGCAGAAGTAAACATATTTCATGACCTCTAAAAAATTGCTTAGTAATTCAACTAGGGAATACGCATTGAAAAATACCTTCTTAGGAGTAGCTCCATCTTCATCAATGGAGATTTCCTCATCATCATCATCCTCATCACTTTCGTCCCCACCTTCAACCATGTCTTGTGTATGTAGCAGAACCAATTGCAAAACAATTAGCTAAATAGAGCTGCAAATCTTCTTCTTCTTTTTTGTTTTTAAAGGATGACACAAAACATCTCTCATATGCAGTATCCTCATAATTCCTATAAAAGATGAACCTTGCTGCATAGAGCATTAATAAAAACATTGTGGGAAATATCCAAGATGAACTTGCAAAGGGCCCATCTGGATTTAATCAGGGCGCCTGTATCAGTTCCCAAAAATAAATAAATAAAGACTTTCAAATTAGCATTAAACTGATAATTTGATACTGCCTTCAACTAAAAGGAAAAGGAAGAAAATTTAATTAACACAACGAGGGGTGAGAAATTTTTATTTTCTTAGCCAAAAATGATAATACTCCTTGAGAGAATAAAAAAGTACCTCATCGTCATCAGATTCATCTTCTGATGATTCATCTTCATCATCGTCAGAATCATCATCATCTTCATATTCTTCCTTACCCTTACTAGGTTCCGCTATTTGAACCTTGGGCTTAGCAGTCGAGGATTCAGGTTTAACAGTAGCCTTAACCTTCTCAGTAACAGGCATGGCCTGCTCATCCTTGATCACAGGCTTTCCTAAGAAGTCAATGAGAAAGACCTGATACGTTAAATATGAAAAGAACAATTGCAAATATTCATGAATTGCCATGTGAAATCAGAAATATCATACCATTTTCCCTTACGAGAACAGGAATCTCCTCTTCAGAATCAGAATTCGAATCTGAAAAATTCAAAATCATAAAAATTTACTAGAAGAATGGAGCATGTCCCAACAAGATGTTTGCCATCCAGACACAATCACAAGTGCCAGCCTGGAACATGTAGAAATTTGAGTCATGTAGGTGGCCATGTAAATCATTGGGCCAATAACTCAGGCTGCTTAACTATCAAGTAGGCCACAACAAAAAGCTCATTATTTTTGCACTTTGATTGGAGACCAATCTAATATTTGAACAGCCTGAATATTTTGCCAGATAATCTACACAGTGGTCCATCTAATTCATGGCTCAGATGTCCTACAAAACCAACTATATTGGAACATGTATGGACATGCAGAGGTGTGGGGCAAGAAAACATCTCAAAAAAGACAACTAAAAGATAATAACTGGGAATTTACAAGGCATGCAGATTTCAAGACTTACTTACCAGTGAACTCGTCAGATGTGATAATCAGACAAACACACAGTCAAGGAAATAAAAGATAAAAAAGAATATCCATCAAAGTAACACGTAATTCTTTCAGCCACCAACAACATGCACGCAAAAGGCTGCAAAGGATATTCTTCTGGAACCGTGCTCTTGTAACCACAAAAGTAGACACTCCCATGCTTCCAGTTGTGAGATAGTTCAAATTCTCTCTCAAAAATTAAAGCAAAAGAAATATGAGCACTCTTTTCTACAGAAAGAGTTCCACGGACTAGCTTCTTATCACTGACACTCACAAAGATTGGGATGGAGTCATTGCCTTTGTCCTTTTTCACCTCACCAAGTGCCACCTGCATGGAGCAATGAGAGCATTTAATTACCCATATAACAACAACAACATGGAGACAGAAAGAGATGAGATATGTACATCTATAAAATGAAACAGTTGCCCTAGACTAGAAAATGACCTGTGAGAGATGTATATATTTATTCTCTCTAGGCTGGCACTTAACAGGTTCACCTGCTTTAACTTCAACACCTGGACATGATAAAAAGTCAATGAGAAAATATGAAGAATGAAATATTAAAAAACAATCACAAATAACAATGAGATGTGCGTTCAGTAAACACAAAAGTGAATATCCAATGCAACTACCTTCTGAGATCCATCTGCATCTCTACAATGTCATGTGGGCCATGCATGTAAGAAAAAATTCAACAATATTATGAGCTTTTCCTTCCTTACCAAGATGATGAGTTTTAGTTGCTGGCAAGATTGATGGCGCATGCTCTACCAAAGCAAGACCAGCTTTCAGGATGGGGACAATCTGCAAACTAAAACTACTATCTATCAGTTGTAGCCATCTAAGGAGATTTACACCGCCATGAGTGACAAAACTTCACTTGTAAAAAAGTCCATTCTTCAATCTTCTCAAGCAAAGAAAAATCTCATAATCCCATCAATAAAATGAAAGCAACCCGCAAATCTGCTGCATGGATTTAAGTATTTTAGCTCATGCACACAGGAAATGATATGGCAGCTCATGCTGTAATGTAATAAAATACATTACCAATCAGTGTATGCCATGTGATATCTTAAATGCACTTTTAAGAGAAAAAAATTCCAGAAAACAAAAAATCTAAAATGTGACTTCCCCCCTCTGTGATTGGTACTCCAATTTATTACTCTGTTGCATGACCTACTGTAGCATTTCCAATGGCCTGTTTGGACAGGGGTTGAATCCTGACTTTTTCAGATTCTTTATCCAGAAGGATTTGAATCCAAAAAGTTGGCAGTTGGGGCAATCCAGAATGTCCTGGGCACAAGTAGAAAACGTCATGGATTACAGAAGGTCACTTCCTCTGGTCTGTCTTTTTCTATCTCCCACTTGAAACGAAATGGACATGTGATCTGAACCAAAATGGACACATTATCCTATCCAATTCAGTCTCTCTCCTGGAAAGCAAACAGGCGGCGGGTGTTCCACCATTTTGTGTGGAATTGGAATATGCATGCTACAGATAATTAAAAAAAAAGAAGACTACTATTAGACACTAACCGTCACGGGCTCCCTTGGATCAATAAATTCAACAGAAGCAACACCCTGAATCTCTCCGAAGACAGTAGGCTACAAGTAATTAAATCATGCAACTGTAAATAACTTTTTTTTAACGGGTAGCTACTGTGAATAACATGAATACAACAACTAGGTAAAAAGAGAAATTCATGTGTGTCAATAGCGTTTCTGCAAGGTTCTTGAGCAATGATCAAGAAACAAAGCTCCATGATAACATGAGGAGTTCAACAAGGTAGAGTAACTTCTGATGTGACTTGCCATTACCAGCCCATTCTCACTTCGAATATCAAAGACAACCTTCATCAGAATAGAAATGAATGTAACCAAAACGAGAACTGAAGGTCACTGAACTTCATGGAGATGGAAAGGCTTCTATTTAAATGATCTTGATTGTCCATTTTATATGGAGAGGCTTCTATTTAAAAAATAAGCTCAAGAGGATCCTTTCCATTGTTTAGATGATTTTTATCAAATCTAAATGCAAACTAATGACCCACCCAAAAATTGCCATGTCTAAGCTTTCAATTGTGAGCAACGATCAAACACCATTTTATGTAACTAGCATACATTAAAAAATGCAACCTGAAAATTAAAGATACAAGCAAACTCTTGTGAACTTACCTCCAGTGAAAAAGAGAAAATGGTAGAAATCAACAATACAAAATTTAGAAAAAAAAAAAAAAAAATGTTTCAGGGAAAATCCACACTCAAATAACATCTCGAACTCAAGATACCATATCATTTCCACAAACCACATCTTCAAAAGCTTTATTTCTTCAAAAAGGTCACAAGCATCATTTAAAAGCATTGCCAATCTACAAAATGGACACTTTTAGCTTATTGCTAAGAATATGAATATTGCAGGCATTGCTGACAGATGGTGATTGAGAAGCTTTTGACCAATCGGGTATGTGATTACTAATGAAACACAAAAAAGTCACATTTTTCAAAAAATAAAGTATATACAGAACAACTCAGATAACAATGATGATGTACAGAGATCCAAACAACACAGATCTAAACCCAAATAAAAAGCAAAAAAGCAACAACACATGGTAAGAAAGAACCAAGTCTAAACATGCACAATTGCATTTATTATGGAAGAAAAAAAATCAGACCTGTTTTGTTCTCATTTCATGAAAAAATCTAAAAAGAAAAGAGAAGAAAGAAGATGGGTTTGGGATTTAGGAGCTGCAGTTGGAGAAGATAGGGGTTTGCAAGAGGTTTAGGGTTCGATGTCGTGGGGAAGATGGGGTTTGTAAGAGGTTTAGGGTTTGATGTTGTGGAGAAGATGGGGTCCATTGGTTGGGGCTGCCACTAATGAGGAAGATTGCAGAGGCGGGCTGATGATGATCGAGAGCTGAAGATTTAGGGGGAGAGCGGGAGACAGCACGCGCGAGAATAAAAAAAATAAAATTGCCCCCTGTTTTTTCACAGATTGGGGGAAATGGATAGGCTACTCACCCTGCCACTAGCGAATGGCTACTGGTCGGTGCTCTCTGTCCCCCACCATGATGTGTGTGTCTCATCCATGTCATTCACCCATTCTTCCAGATAATTTTATGGTATGAGCCCAAAAATGAGGTTGATCCAAATCTCAAGTGGACCGGACAGTGTTGATTAATCTTCTACCGTTAAAAACTTTTTGGGGCCACAAAAATTTTGAATCAAGGTGATATATATTTTTTCCCTTCATCCAAGTCTGTATGACCTACTAAATAGGTTAGATGTCAAATAATAATTACAGTGTGCCTAGGAGGTTTTTAATGGTGGAAATTCAATCACAACTGTTTTCACATGGTGTGGTCCACCTGAGATTTAAATCTATCTCGTTTATGGGATCAAATCCTGAAATTATATTTCAAAATGGATGGACAGCCTGGATAAGATAAATAAATCATGGTGGGGTCTACATAGCACCAACCACTAACCACCTCGTAGATGGCAGCGTCACTGGCCAAACTGAAATCGTACTTGGGTATTGAGTTACTCGGTGAGCTCCTATTTTTTTTAGTAAACGCAAGTATACATGAACACATACACCAAGTTCTGTGGGCCCCACTATGATATATGTGTTGTATCCACACCGTCCATCCATTTTGAGATATTATTTTAGGGCATGTGTCAAAGAATGAGGTAGATAAAAAGATGTAGGGGACCTCACCACAGAAAACAGTGGGGAGAGTGATTCCCACCATTGAAACTATCCTAAGGCCCACCATAATTTTTATGTGAAATCCAACATGTTCAAAAGTTTAAAAAAGACATGAAATAAGGTAAAACATAAATATTAGATTGATCTAAAACTTTGGTGGCCTTTAATGGTGGGCGTCACTGTCCTCACTGTTTTTTGTGTTGGGGTCCACTCGAGCTTTGGATTTATCTTTGGATATTGCCCTAAAATAGTCTCTCCAAATGGATGGAAGTTGTGGATATAAAACATACATCATGGTAGGGCTAAAAAATGAGAGGTATATAGATATAAGGTGGACCATACCACATGAAAATAATAGTGATAGGATATCCATCATTAAAATCCTCGTAAGGCCTACTATACTGTTTATTTAACATCCAATCTTTTTATTAGGTCATACAAGCCTAGATGAAGGGGAAAAACAAAAATCATCTGGATCCAAAACTTTTATGGCCCCTATAATGTTTTAAATGGTTAACGCTCATTCAACACTATTTCTTGTAATGTGGTCCATTTCAAATTGGGATATGCCTCATTTTTGGTCTCATGCCATAAGATGATCTTTAAAAATAGATGGACGGCATGGATTAAACACATACATCATGGTGGGGCCCACATAGCACCAACCCCCAACCATTGGATGGTGTAGGCGAAGTAGCCAATTCGTTCCCCTTATTTGTGGTGTGGTCCATTTAATCTTTGGATATGATTCATTTTTTGGATAATTCTATAAAATGATCTCGAAAAATGAATGAACGGTGTTGGTTGATCCCAAATTTTCGGTAAATCCAAAACTCAAGTAGACCATGCCACACGAAATAGTGTGGAATAATGATTTCCATCATTGATACCTTCCTTGGGCCCACAGTAATGTTTAATTGTCATCTAACATGTTCATAATATCAAAAAGATATGAATGAAGGGAAAACACAAATATCAGCTTGATCCAAAACTTCTATGAATGTTATTTTTAATGGTAGATGTTCAATCCCCACTCTGTAGTCCACTTAAGCCTTGGACCCGCCCCATTTTTTAGTTAATATCTTAAAATGATTCAAGAAAAGCATTAAATGGTATGAAGAATGTCAATCCATGACTTGGGTGGACCAAGAGCTTAAAAATAAAGTCAATCCGTGAGGAGTGGTTCATAGATCCAGCCCATTCATTAAAACACAAATATCTTAAAACATTCATAATAATTTATTGGGCCCACCTAGATGTGGTTCATAGATCCAGCCCATTCATTATGTGTGTCCCACTTGGATGAGGAGTCAGCCCAAGTTTCATACACTTCCAAAACTCATGTGGGCCCCACCAATTAAATATTTTTATATGTTTTAGGGATGTCTTCACATAGTTTTAGATGCTATGACCAATTTGAGTTTCGTATACGACTGATTTTTGGACTTAAAGGGTACACATCAAATGCATGGTGTTGATATTCTACATACATCATGGTGGCCGCACACAGATTAACTTCATGGGAAGTTCCCATGAGGTGACCTTATAGTACCATTTCACTATTTAGGTAACTCCTTCAGGGCCCATCTGGGCGAGTGGATTGGAAGGGATTGAATGGTATTAGGGTGGATAGCATGGATTTCAAGGTAATGAATAATGATGGTGTTGTTAGTGGATTGTTTTGGATTGCTATATCCTAGGATTGCTATATCGAGTCTGTTTGGCACGCCCGACCAATCCCTGGATTAAACCTTCCCATCCCTTCCAATCCCTCTAACCAAACACGTCATAGGCAAATTTGAACGGATTAGGGTGGCTTGGATGGGATTTAAAGGTAATGATGGTGTTGTCGGTGGATTGTCTTAAGATCCATGAGATTGCTATATCCCGCGATCAGGTCACCCAGCTTGTTCGGCACGCCCGGCCAATCCTGGGATTTAATTTCAATCCCTTCCAATACCATCCAATCCCTTCCAATTCGCCCGACCAAAAAGGGTCCCTCATGGGTGTTACTCTAACCGTGTAGGGCCCACCTTGATATATTTTATATATATCGATCGACACCGTCCATATATTTTTCCATCATATATTAGGATGTGATTTCAAATCATAAGAACTCAATAATCTCAGGTGGGTCATACGAATCAAAATAATGATAAATAACTATTAAAAACCTTTTGAAGGCCACAAAAGTTTTGGATCAATTGATCCAAAGATCAACAAAAGTTTTGGATCAATTGATCCAAAGATCAATTTGATCTTTGGATTTTCTTTACATTATCAACAAGTTGGATTGCAAATAAACATTACTAAAACCTTACAATGGGCTCTTTATAATTTTTAATGGTGAGGTACTATATTATCATTCTTTCCAGTGATGTGGTCCACTTAAGATTTAAATCTACACAAATTTTTATATTCGGCCCAAAAATGGGTTGGAGAAACATAGGGGTGGCAAGTATATACAACACATCATCAAAATCTTACTTTTGTTATCTAACTTTTCAATTTTCCTTGTCAAAATGCAAAATCTAGTTTTCTTTTTTTTAAAATATATATTTTTACAATTTATCAATTTTTTCACAATTTTGTTTAATTTTTTGAATTTTCTTTTTCAAAATATTATTTTTTTAATCTCACTTTTGTAACATAACTTTTCAATTTTTCTTGTCAAAATACAAAATCTAGCTTTCTTTTTTTAAAAATATACTTTTTTTACATTTTATCAATTTTTTCACAATTTTGTTTAATTTCTTAAATTTTCTTTTTCAAAATATCATTTTTTTAATCTCACTTTTGTTATATAACTTTTCAATTTTTTTTGTTAAAATACAAAATCTAGTTTTCTTTTTAAAAAAAATATATATTTTTTACATTTTATCAATTTTTTTACAATTTTGTTTAATTTTTTAAATTTTCCTTTTCAAAATATCATTTTTTTTATTGATTTTTTTTTTTCAAAATTATCAACATTATTTAAAGTCGTAATTTTTTTTTTTCAAAATCTAAATTTTATAAACTTTCAGTTTTTTTTTCAAAATTTAAATTTTTCTTAAACATTGTTAATTATTTTTCTAAGCTTCTCAACTTTTTTTTTTTTTTTTTTCAAAATTCATAATTTTTTTCATTTTTGAACTGAGCATTAGAGACGGTTTAGGACTGTCTCTAATAGAGACGGTCCTTGATAGTGTCTAACAGAGATGGTCATTGATAGGGCTATAAGACGGTTTGGGACTGTCTCTAATAGAGACGGTCCTTGACAGTCTCTAATTGAGACGGTCTAGGACCGTCCCTATTAGAGACGGTCCTTGACTGTCTGTAATAGAGACGGTCTTTAACCATCTCTAATAGAGACGGTCTTAGACGGCTATAACACGGCTAAGGACCGTCTTTAATAGAGACGGTCTTTGACAGTCTCAAATTGCAAGTAAAAGACGGCTAATGACCGTCTCTAAAGCAGACGGCCAATGACCGTCTCTAATGATGGCATATAAGACGGTCAAGGACCGTCTCTAATGCAGACGGCCAATGACTGTCATAGATGACCCATATAAGACGGTCAACAACCGTCTTAAATGATTTGTGGACGTTCAAATTTTTAGTACTATTAAGGACAGTCAGGAGCCGTCTAAAATTTTAGAGACGGTTTACGGCCGTCTCTAAAGCGTCTTTAAACCAAGCAATTTTAGAGACGGTCCAGAACCGTCTCTAAAACTGTAATTTTTTTCCATTTTTCAGTGTAAATGCTAGGTGAGGCCCCATTTTTATGGTATCCACCCCAATGTGTATAACAAATGCTCTTATCAACAAAGTTTTAGGTGTTGTGCTCTCACCTTTCCAGAAAGAATAGGGAAATGGATTGTCCATATTAATTAAGGTAAAAAAGGTACAAACATTAATTTAGATAATCTACCATATATGTCCAGCCATTGATTTCCCATTCAAGGTAAAATTCAAGCTAGGAAAATGGATGATCCTTATTATATGAAAATGTTCTAATAATTTATTTGGATCATCCATCATATGACATCGTCTTGGATTTGCGAGGCCTATTACACAATTTGGTCAGATGGTCCTAATAGACTTATCAATGGCTATGAAAATGGATGATCATATTAATTGTTTTAAAAACACTTCAATCATTGGTATGAATTCTCACAACATGAGTTCAACCTTTAGTTAAAGAACCGTACGTAGACCCTTCATGGTTGGGCCCACCTTATGGGTGTGCGTTTTTTAATAGTAAATAAATAGTGAAAATTATTGTATCTCTTATCCTTATGTATATTTGTCTTTTTAATAAAAAAGTCTTCTTAGGTATCGGTATATAAGGTTAATATATTATTTTACAAACTAAGTAAAATAAAATAAAAATCATTTTTTAAAATATTTCTTGTGATTTGCCTTTAATACATGATAAGTATTCGTCTGTCGTACCGATGACGACAAATATACAATACATATTGGCCGATATTTAAAACCATACATATGATCGAATTAGCAACCAACCAATTAATGGCTAGGGAAATGGATTGTCCATATTGATTATGCTAAAAAGGTCCAAACATTGATTTATATCCCACATAACCTTCCGTGAGGGAAACTCAGTAGCGGATGGTCTCGCCAAGATCAGTAGCCGTGGAAGCCCTGAGAAGCTGTACTGCTCAAGAGCTCTCCTTCCGAAAGTCATCAAGGGTTCTTTAGTGCTAGACAATGCTGGAATGGGTCTGATCAGGAGGAACAAATTTAAGAAGGGATTGGGCTGGCTCTGTACAGTTTTTTAAATTAGATATTTGCTTCTTAGACACCTACCTTTCTTTTTTTCTCCTTTTGTTCAGGGTTGGCTCTCTGCTCCGGACCTAATGCTGCTTTAGGTCCTTTGGTTGGGGATGTTGAGAAAGATAGGATTGTGACTGTTTCGTAATGTTCTATAGATCTGGAAATGTATGGTTAGTGTGATATATCTTGCAGTTTTGTACTGTTTCTATGGCTCTTCAAATGTGAGAAAATGGCAGGACACGAAATGTGTTGCTTGGAGCATCTTAAAGGCTATGTGAAAGTGCATATTATGTGGGATTTGTCTCTTGTTTGGGAAGGGGACTGCTCTGGCCTTATTTTGTTTCTGTGAAACTGGCGTGTGGAGATGGCTAGATAGTTTCATTGGATTTTTGCTGCTTGCCAGAGTTGTATGTTTGGGCTTGGGGGATGGGCCAATCATTTGTTTTTTTGTCAATCTAGCCTTGTTATCAATTGGTTCATGCTGTTTAGTTTGCTATTGGATGTGGTAGTTGGAGGAGCTCGGTTTGCTGGGGCATTTTTTGTTATGGGCTTAGCAGTGGTGAATGGGTGCTTGCATCTTGTTTTCAGTTGTTGTTGGGAATTCAGTTAGTTCTGTTATTTGTTTGTTTAAAATAGAGAGTTTTGTGAGGTCGCTGTATGCTCTAGGTTGCGTTTTCTTGGAATTTTTTCTTTTCTTTTCATTTGAGTATGTTCGGCTTATATGATAAGTGTGGCGCTGTCCTTTGTGGTACCCGGCCTGAAGTTGTAATTTTTCCCTTATGAATATATATGAATATATAAACCAAAAAAAATTTCCATTCATTGATTGCTTATACAATGTAGAATTTCACATTAGTCACATGATCATAGCTACTTAATCAATGGCTAGGAAAATGGATGATCCCTATTATACGAAAATGTTCTAATAATTTATTTGGATCATCCATCATATGGCTCCGTCTTGGATTTTCCAGGCTTATTAACATAATTTGGTCTAATGGTCCCAATCGACTTATCAATAGCTATGACAATGGATGATCCATATTGATTGTTTTAAAAATAAGTTGATCACTGGTATGGATAATCATAACATGAGTTCAACCATTAGTTAAAGAATTGTAGACCATTCATGGTTGGGCCCACCTGATGAATATGTTGATGTTTATCTGACAAATTAAAGGAAAATTGTTGGAGTGGGAGCACTTATTGATGGAAGAAGAGAGAATTAAGTTATTGTCATTTACATAACTTAGTTTTAAAGAATATAAATATCCTATTTTTATAGGAACTTTTTATTAATACAAATTGAATATTTCTAGAACCTTTATGAGGCAAATGAGCTTGCTTTTGGGAATTTTAGGATCATTCATCACATGGGTACCATCTTTGGTTGCTCATTTCTTCTGAAAAAAAATACTTTGATCATATAATTGTAGCCTTCTAGTCAATGCCCTATGACATTAACACTCCTATTTACTCTATTACAAACTATTTGATGGTCGTAGATCATGTGTCCAAATCATAGTGAGGAAAATTATGAACATATACAACATAAATCACGTATGTAACACATATATACCTGGTGTCAAATCTACATAAAAGTAAATACGTACATGCACAGTTATACACATGCTATATGCTCATGCACTCCCCCTCAAACTTGAGATGGTTTAAAGGGAACGATTGATAAATGATTGGGAGTTTGGAAGCTAGTTACAAGAAATGAGAGGCACAATGAGCCTCATAAAAAAAAGTCCGATAGTTGTTCAAATGAGGAAAGATAAGGAAGAGAAATTGTGCCTGCCAAACACAGTGGTTGAACAAACGACAATCCGATTCAATGTACTTGTTATGTTTATAAAATTTTGAATTACATGCAATATAAATGACAGTCTTATTATCACAATACATAGAGGTTGGGTGGTAATTAAGAAGCATGCCTAAGTCGACAAACAACCATCAAAGCTAAACAATCTTAATAATGGTTTGGGCCATTGTTCGACATTCGACTTTGATCATGAATTGAGCAGGATATGATTGCTTCTTACTCGTACAAGAGAGAAGAATCTCCAAGGATAATGCCATATCCTATAGTGGACTTAGGATCTGAGATGCTACTAACAAAATCAGAATCAGTAAATGCATGTAGCACAAATGAGGAAGTCCAAGTTGAACATATATATCTAATGAGTGTAAGACAACAATCTAGCAATATTTGGCCGAGAAATTAAAAAAACTTAATCCACCAATAAGTTGCCCATTAAATGTGGGATTAAGAAGAAATTTTCATTCTTAAAATGAAGTTTAACATTCAATTCAATTAGTGTGTCGATAATTTTGGTATTGTCTGCTAAACAAGCTCAAGAAATAATATTAGTCTCATACTTAACTTAAGAGAGCAAATAGCCTTGAGAAGAATAAATGAATTCTAAACCCATGAAGTAGCATAAAAAAAGCTCAAAGCTTTTATCTTAAAGAATTGATTTTGGTGCTGTTTAATTATACGAATAGTACCCAAATTATTACCAGAAATAACCATATCATTAACATAATTGGGCCGGATAGGGGTGGCCCCCAACTTGTGTGTATATGAAATCCACTTTGACCATTAAATGTGTCAGCTCACATTAGGCATATAGCCCAAAAATTAACCATACCCAAGATTTAGGTGGGTCATACAAGTGGAATTGTGTATTGGGGACATCACCATCCAAGTTGTTTCACCTGGTGTGGTCCACATAAATAAGACATTGGCCTAATTATGGGCAATAGGCATAACTTTTCACGAGGCAACTGGTGGTAGGAGTGAATTTCACATAGTTATCACGTTGGGTCCCATAAAATATCAATATTGGACATTCATTTCCCAATTGTTTTCTTTCATGCGGCCCATCTGAATCAGGGGTCAGTCACGGGTTAAATTAGTTTTTAGGCCTTGGACAACAATGGATGATGCAATTGATGGTCATAGTGGATTGTATATAATTGGACCCCATAAAAAAAATTAATAATAGGCGTCTCCCTCCTAATTATTTCTCTTGGTGTGTCCTACTTGAATCATGAATCTGCTTTTATATATATATATATATAAATTTGATCTTCTAGTTCACAATAAGGTTTCTTTTGGAGTTCGTAATAATTACCATGAGGAATGCAGTCAACTTCTCATGTTTAGGTGATAACCTCGAGAGTTTGCCTTATAATTTGGAAATCTAATTTATGATGGTTATGGGAAGAAAACTTTTAAGTTAGGAAATATATTTTCCACACTCATAAATAGTAAAATAAAGGTGTGTGTGTATAACTATTTTCTATAAAATAGTTTTCTGCTTCCAAATAGGCCCTTAGGAAAATATAATATACATAGAAAAATGGAAATAGTAAATCAGACAAATTAACGCTTCAACCAAATGAAGTAAATGGACTTTCTTGAAAATGACAAAATCCTAACATGAATTTTAACTTTACTTTAACATTAAATTCTTCCTCACTTCATGTAATATGCCATTTTGATTATATTGAATTAGCATAATTAGAATATATGTAATAAACAACTTACTTAAGTACCGATTGTTATTGTAACTCTTAGGGGTTGTTTACCTATTCATTTCTCATCATAAACAGTGGGAAGCAAGTAACGACGACTTTTTACCAATGTTCGAAAAGAGAATAATTGCATTTTTAATTATACCTCAATATCCACGATTGCATACAAAGGATTGCA
This sequence comes from Magnolia kwangsiensis, assembly GCA_037074715.1. Lineage (NCBI taxonomy): Eukaryota > Viridiplantae > Streptophyta > Magnoliopsida > Magnoliales > Magnoliaceae > Magnolia > Magnolia kwangsiensis. The sequence goes on from CM073572.1 coordinate 194,005,903, forward strand.
TTCGAGTAAATATGTGAGGCTCACCATGATGTAAGTTTCTGATCCATGCCATCCATCTTTTACCAACTCATTTAAGGGCATGAGCCCAAAAATGAAGTAGATTGTAACCTTAAGTGTAGCATACCACATGAAACAAGAAGAATAATGATATCCATTGTTGAAAGTTGAAACGTGGCTCACAGCATGTATCTATCATCTTATATATTCATAAGGTCTCAAAAATATGAGTGAAGGGAAAACACAAATATCAGCTTGATCCAAAACTTTTGTGGCTAGCAAGAAGTTTTCAATGATATGCGTTCAATTTTAATTGTTTCCTATGGTGTAGTCCACTTGCGCTTTAGATCTGCCTCAACTTTGGCTCATGCCTGCTCTAAAATGAGTAGGTGAAATGGATGGATAATGTAGATCACACATACATAAAGGTGGGCCCCATAATTTTTGAGGGTATGGTTTTTACATTATATATGGTTTTTTCTTGATTTTAGTATCAGATCCATCCAAATACCAATAACTGCCAACGTTATGTAGATGTGACTCACATGAATTAGTAATATAATTAATGATTGCTCATTTACCGGTATTTATGAAGATAAATTTAAAATCAAACATGGTCCTTTTTTTTTCTTTTTTTTATGTTAGCCGGTTTGTACACCCCACTGTCAGTTCACACATCACTATTAGCCACCCCCCACTAGGGAATCGATACCAAGTCCTCAGTGTTGAAACAAGGTATCTTTCACTCAATCCACCACTTGAGCTATGGATCTGGGTAAATCAAACATGGTCCTTGTATTTGACTTTAGTGTTGACTTTTGAATCTCTAAACCTACTCAGTAGTTTATTTGGTATTTTAATCTTCAAGCCTACATTTTTTGGTAAATCATTGACTTTGAACGAATATCCATTTATTTCAATATCCTTACTTTTGTTCGTGCGTGACAAATGTAATAAAGTTAACATTAAAGGAAATGTAAACCTTAATGCTCTCACCATCGTTCATCCCACAAACATTCTTTCCCCATAAGCTTGGGTCCTTTAAACTCAAGGTACCTATAATTTAGTGTAATACAATATTGATCATGTGGGATCAAGATCAATGTTGCATATGCTTGAGCTCAACCCAAACATATACAAGATATTAAGGACTTTTTTTTTTTTTTTTTTCTTTTCAAAAGAACCTTGTATTTCATTGATTAACAGAATATACAAAACCTTCGGGTGTGGCCCAACAAAAAGGGTAAGGCCAACCTATCATATGCAACAACGGATTGAAATAAACATGAAAACACGAGCTACCTCGAAAGCCTTTTCCTGATTGCCCCAAGCCCCACTCTATCGAGGAACAGGCAGCCCCTAAGTTCCTGGGGGAGATCAGGAAAGGAAAGGAACAGGGAAGACACTTGATTGATACTGCCCAGGTTTGCCAAACTATCCGCTGGCCCATTGCCTTTTCTAAAGACATGACAAAACCTTACGTGGCAGTAGGTAGTGAGGGTCCGGATTCTTTCGATCCAATACTTCCACTTCCACCACGCTTGAGAAGAGCCCGACAACATGTGCACCACTAGGAGGGAGTCGGAATCAAGATGTTCTCCAGCCCCTGGAGGAGACAAAGGGTCAAGCCGTCGTGGATGGCTCGCAGCTCAGCCCTAGTATTAGAGGCAATACCGTAATTGGTGTAAAAAGCAAAACAAAAGTTATCCCTATCTCCTCTATAGACACCACCTCCCCTAGCCATCCCTGAATTGCCATGAGACGAGCCATCAACATTTACCTTCACCCAACCAGTTGGCGGTTTTTTCCAATACACCACTTAGGTGTGATCATGTAGGGTAGAAAGACTTTGTAAAAGTTTAACAATATTGTAATAACATCATTGATGTTGTCATCATCACTATACCCTGTCTTGGCTTTATGAATCCTATTTCACCAATTAAAACTAGAAATAAGAATTCACATGATGACATGATATTTTATTAAAACATTATAATAACCAAACACTAAAAAGATTTTCTCGTATACATACTAATGTATTACAATAGGATACGTTGGGATTATAGTTGGTAGATCAAAGTATCCTTCTCAATGACCCAAGCTGTATATATAATGAGTCTCACCTCGGCATTGGCTCGGTGAGATCCTCCCTTTCTTAATTCTCCCTGTCCTTTGCTAGACCTCCGCTTCATGTTGGGGTTTTCCCAAGAGGTTCCTGAGTTCAGCGATGGTCAGCTTGGTTTTGAGTTCCCTGTTCAGCAGTTGCTGGGCTCCCTATTCAACGGTTGCTGGAGCTCTGTTTAGGCTTTTCTTTAGCTAGGGTCTTGTGTGTAGTGTGGGTCTGTTTTGGTTTTGAGCTTCCTGTAATTAGCTTTTCACGATAGGTGTGGCCCGTTCTTTTTGTCTGGCCACGCCCGAAGGGCTGTACAAATCTTTTCGATTTTTTTTAAAAAAAAACTTCTTTGTTTGGTAAAAAAAATAAAAAAATAAAAAAAAATAATGAGTCTCACCATAGGTCAAGTTTTTTTTTTTTTTTTTTTTTTTTTTTTTTTTTTTTTTTTTTTGTTTTTTCTTTAAATGAAAGAAAAAATCGATTTAAATGTTTAAACTCTTTGATTATTAATTAAAAGTTAAGACACCATGCATATTCAAAGGAAAAGTGTCGAATAATCAAAGTGACAAAAATGCTTTAATATAAGAATTTTTATTTTTATTTTTGTATTTCAAGATAATCATATAAACGAGTTGTGTCATTGGAAAATGACCGCACATCCCAAGACTAAAGTCCCCACATATCCTAGATGGTTGTATTCTAAAAACCTTAGTACTGAGATACAATGTATTCTTGTGCCTTGAGATTTTTTAGAAGATAAGCAAAAACATGTTAATCTCAAAGGCTATGTAGCTCAAAATTTACAATAGGCCAAGAGCAGAAGGACAAACTCACATCCTAGGTCACATAAGCAAAATTAAAAAAGAAAAAGAAAAAGAAGCCTACACTCTTGGCTAGGGTTAAAAAGAGAGCCTGCACCCCGAGTTAAAGACTAGAACAACAGCCCATACCTTGAACAAAGGAAAAGAAAGAAAATAAAGGACTCTAATAGTACCAAGAGGCTAAGAACTCCAAAATCAGGGCAAGCTCAGAGAAGAAACAACCTAGATAGGGAGTCCTACTAGAAGAGATGCCATAGCTTTGAAATGTTGCTTGATGATAATACAAACTTGACCACCAAAGTAGCTCAGGTGATGGGGTTCGAAATGCACAAGGAGGAACATGGAATCGATACCATGACATTTAGTGTTGAAACAAGGTTATCTTCGCTCTGTTTACCACTTACAGCTGTTTATAGGTGTGTAGATCCATCCACCTCAAGATATTCTTCTAGCAAAGGGAGTCTTGCACCTAGACAAGTAGCTATGCTGGACAACTGTACCCGAACAATGTATGCTCACGTGTATATATGGATCAATACACCATCCACCATATTGAAGGACAGTCTCAATGGACCACTTTTCTCTGCTAGTTCACCATTATCACGTGGCAAACATGTAAGGCTATCCAAACCATCCGAATTGTGGGGCATATTTATAGAGAGTAAATTGCAAA